>JADHYT010000010.1:0-161369 GCA_027604725.1 Entophlyctis luteolus | reverse complement strand
CCGCGGCGCCACCGCACCCCCCAATGTGGCGGGGGCAAAACCCAATATTGCTTACAGCTCAAAATTTCACGGGGGGGTCCGGGGCGCCCTCCCCCCCCCCCCCCCCCCCCCCCCCCCCCACAGGCACCGTCCTCGTCTCAAATGTCCTCCAATGGCTACCGATCTGCAGAGCAGCGAGAGTATACTACGCCTGTGCGTGGGGTCTCGATGACTCCCGCCGCCGGGCGCCCGATTTACCAACCGCAGTCCCAACAACAAGTGCAGCCTCCGATCAACCAGCTCGGACAGCTCCAGCCATCTCAAAAGAAAAGCTTGTTTGCCTTTGGCCGTAAAAAGGAAGATCCCGTTTTACAAGTAAGTGTTCTTGGTTCGCACCGGCAATTTACCTTATCACAGCCTCAGTCGTCCATCCCTCCCTCGCAACCGCAAGACATGAACCGATCACAAAAACGAATGAGTTCGGATAACAAACGGTCGAGTGTCGAAAAGCGATTGAGTGGATATGAAAAACGTCTAAGTGCCGATCCAACAGGCTTTGCCACTTCAAAACGCGCTTCTCTCGAACTGAAGCTTCATGATGGCATGATTATCGTCGATGAAGAAGACCGCAATAGACTGTTGCGAAAAAATTCTACTTCATCACAGAAGGACAATCAATCTCAATACGCACGAATGCCCGTTTCCTCTGCGAGCCCAAACCAAACACCAAGTCAATTAGCCAAACTGCAGCAATATGAGACGATGCTGCAGCCATCTCCGCAAAAGCAATCGCAACCTCAGCAGAGACCTCCCACCAATTTACCCAGCGGGCAAGGAGTTCAATTGAATGGTTCACAAACTCCCTCATTTCAAGGTCCACCGCGCCAAGGAAGTTTGAATAATTCTACTTTGATTCAGCGGGGATCCCCCCAAATACCACCACAACAATATTCTCAACAATCTTCTCAGCTTCTGTCTGGACAACCGCTGGGAAAGCCAGCTTTTGCACAAGGTCCTCTCATGATAAATCGATCGAGTCCGATAATGACGGAACAATTGCAATCGCACATATGGGTTAATGGATCTGAACGAACTGGGAAGGCTGACCAATTCGACCCTATAGCTCTGAACAACGATGTACGTCCGGGTGTAGAAGTTTCCGCGACAGAAGATGATCAATTCAGTGAAGTCGTTGATGACGAGAGTGAATCTGACGAGGAAAGCGCTGGAAGTTTTTTGTCGTTTGACGATGAAACCGAGGACAACACGGAGTATAATGCTATCGTGGACTATGATTTGTTGGATACGATCATGGGAGGAAGTACAGACTATGATGCGCCAATGCCCCGTGCGTCTCACTCGCGGAAAGTTGTTTTCAACACCCTCGTAAAAGCACAGAGCTTGGTTCGTGCTGGGAACGATGGGGATCCGGCTCCAAATTTTGATCCAGACACAGACACGGAACTGGAACCTGGAGATGATGATGCCGACGATGAAGATGACGAAGACGAAGTATGGAACGACAGTCCGCCATCCCCTGTCGTCGAAGTTGTCAACATGCTGCCTTTGCAGATTGGACCTGGAGTTGCTGCTGAAATTCCGCCTGAGATAACACCTCGAGGAGTTAGTTTGAAACTAAATAACTCGTCGTCAAGCCCCAGTGGGACTGGCACAGATCCGTCAACTGGCAATCACCAAGAATCCTCCGCAATTATGCAACGGATTCCGGAAACTCCGAAGAAACGGCATGTACAAATCCAAACTCGCGCCGCAATAATGCGCCACGAGTTTACAATGACAGATCTTTCAATTGGTGATATTGACGAAACCCAGTTGAGGCAGCCGTCAGCACAATTGGACGGGAACGGTATGATGGCGCGGGTAGAAGAAGAGCTGCAGTTTCTACGTTCTCAAAACCAAATGCTCCAAGATACAATTACGCAAATGCAGGCAGATGCGGCAGAAAAGCAAGTGAGAATGGAGGAGGCAACTGCAAAGTTCGAAAGACTAAGTGGGCAAGCAACAAAGAAAATCAAAGAACTGGTTGCCGATCGCAAAGTATTGGAGATAGAGATTGAAGGACTCAAAGAGCAGGTTACGGGATTGGAAGCCTTGGTTGAAAAGTGGACGTTGGAAGACTCGTAAATTTATCCATCGTTTTGATTTTTCCCGTTCTCTTCATATTTCTTGACAACTCTGATTCCTTCTTGAGTTTGGGTTTTAGTAATGCAATTGGTTCTTGAAAACCGAAAATTATTCTTTTCTTTTTACACTTTTGCATTTGAAATGTATAGTTTCAAAACGATTGCTATCAGTTCAGAAGCTGAGCTGCAGCGATGCTTCACCATAAGAGAAACCGTCTTTTGCGATGAGCAGGTGAGTCTATTCTCTCAGCGAGATGGTACCATTTCAGCTGATGCATAGGGGTTCTCTCGGGATATCGAGCTGGATGAGATTGACAGAATCTGCACGCACTTTCTGTTGTTTCGGGCGCCAAAGGACACCCCAGTTGACACATCGGACCCAGAAGCTGCGATTGGTGTTGCGCGAATGTTTGCATACCCGGCGGATAAGAGCGTAGCGAAGATTGGACGTGTAGCAGTCCTCAAGCCCTGCAGGTTTGGTGGTGCAGGATCGGAGCTGATGCGAGGTGTTGAGGATGAAGCCAGGCGTCAAGGGTTTGCAAGTACCAAGCTGCATGCACAGCTTATTGCTAAACGATTTTATGACTCTTGCGGATACAGTACCGTTGGTGATGTGTTCGACGAGGAGGGAGAGCCACATATTGTAATGGTCAAACAGTTGTAGAACATTTGGCATCGGTTCGTCAACCTGGGATGTTGTTGCAATCATTGAAATTGCCAACCGTATTTCCACCAGCAGTTCTTGAGTTAGATTGAACTGTGAACATAAACTATTGTTGCCGGAATATTGCCTGTAGGCGAAGATTGCACTGAATCTCGCAATCGGAAAAAGGGAACAAACCACGACTCTCAAGTTCAAGTGGCCTGTGACCCTTCGATAGCAATTCCTTGTCAGCCCAGCATGCAAATGTATTTCTGGGTCCGGCTTGTGATTCGGACAAGCGGAATTTTTTTTGGGAAAGAATTAGCAACTTGGGTTAATAACGCAATGTTCTCGCAAAAGCGAACGGCCCTCGTTTCGTCCTCGTTATTGCTGGCCGCGTCGATTCTCGCCCAACACCTATGGATAGCTTCGCGTGAGCGCGTGGACTTAACACACGTTGTTGCTGGTTCCTGAGGTTCGGGCTTCTCTCGTGGAAGAGCCCTCATTTCAAAGCAGGCCCGAAATGGAAACAGTTGTTTTCTCGTCTATAGCCGCCTTTGGTATGACCCTGTCTCCTGTTCTGTAGTCTCGTTTGACTTTCCATTCAGTGGCAAGGCTAGTCGTGCATCCCTTGGATACTCTGAAAACTCGCATCCAATATTCGAACACTTCGTATTCCCGTCTTTCTGATCAACATGCGCCACAATTGCGGCTGGCCCGCAACTTGCTTCATGGAAATATATGGTCCCTGTATAATGGGATATCGGTCACTCTCGCCCTAAGTGTTCCGGGTCTGGCTGTGTACTTGTCTGTGTATGAAGCTGCCAAAACCGTTTGGATCCCGCTTATACCAAACAACGTCGGTGTTCACGCTCTGTCCGGAGTGGCCGCTGAGTGTGTGAGCGGCCTTATATGGTATAGTTGTTGCTGAAGAAGCTGCATTTTGTTGATATTTGGCGCCAAGGACGCCAATGGAACTTCTGAAAAGTAAGATGCAAGTTGACACAAAAACCATATCTTCGAAGGAGAGCCTGAGGCTGGTGTCCAGAATTTATCATCAGCAAGGGTTAAAGGGCTTTTATCGCGGTTATTGGATCACGTTGGGAGTGTTCATTCCTCAAACAGTCATGTGAGTAATTGAAGTTATAAATTTCCGACGACGATGAACTGTCACCAGCTATTTCGTTTCGTACGAGCAACTCAAGAATGTTGCGCACTACTCGAACTATATTCCTCCTTACGTAGGATATCTTGCGTCAGCTGGGATTGCAAGCGTTTTTTCTAGTTCTATAAGTAACGTGCTGGATGTGATTAAAACTCGTGTTCAAGTTGCGGATGGTGCAAGTGTGGGGTCAGTTGCTCGAGAATTGTATCTGAAAGAAGGTGGATTGAAAGCATTTACAAGGGGGATGGGTGCTCGCGTCATGTCAATTGTCCCCAGCACGATGATCTCATTTACAATATTCGAAGTTCTGAAAGATTGGAGCGTTGAGAAAAAGAACTGAATTTAAACATTTATTTCTTTCTTTTTTTCCTTCGTTTGTAGCGACATGGACTCGCAAAGTGAAAACGACAACCAGACGTCGACCGCCGACGCCGAAGAATTTCTGTCAGAGTATGATGACGATAGCCTTTCTGATTTCGACGACAATGACGGAGACGAAACAACTCTACTCGATTTCAAAAGCCTGTCGAAGTCAGACGCCTCCGAGAAGCAAGATTCACAAAGCACAAACAATATCGATGAAGGAAGCGAAGAGCAAAAAACGGATTCGTCGAAGAAAGACAAAGAATATGGGCAACCATTTTCTCTCGCAGAACTTCAAACATGCTTAAGCTCGGAAAACGTGGAGCTCAATTACACCGGTGACAACAATGGTTCATTTGGTGTTGTTGATATAAATTGTATAGGCCTTGCAAAGTTGAACTGGCGGCTACGGCGAATCGAAAATCGAGTTGTTGATCATGACGTTTCCAATGAAAGCGAGTTTGTGAAGTCCTATTTCAAATCTTCGCCGGAAGTAACTGAGTTGCTGCGACTGTGGCAGCATCAGCAAATGGTTGGTGGGCTTGTCTTTCACAGATATTGACATCAACCAGCACGATCAACATCGAACAGAGATTGTCATTGTGGACGTCATTGCGAATGTACTCGTTGTTTCGAAACTTGTTGGAATGAAATCTGTTGGAACGAATCTAGCGAAATCTATAATTCGGGGACATATGAAGCCGATATACAAGTATCTTTCGTCAAAAAAGAACTCATGCATTCAAGTTGCAGCAAAGCTTTTGAGCGCATTATCGTCACGATCGCCAGGATGCACGAAGGAATTGTATGAAACGTTTAATTTCACCCTCAAGGTTCTGTACAGAAGTCTTCTTTCCATGTATGAACCTCTTTGAGCGTTCAGGCCCTTCCATCTTTGTTTAGAATACGAAAGTCTTTGAATGGCGACGAAGGAAGAATGGAGGATGTTAGAGGGTATTATATTCGATTTTTGCTTGGATTCCTTGTGTTGGGGGATTTGCAAGTCAAAAAAGGACTTCTCGAAATGAAAGACGCAATCAGTGGTATATTTAAAGGGGCTTGGGAAGATCATTATTCAGTGAGTTGAGCTGCTTGCTTGGTTTTTTTTCCTCATCGATGCAATAGGTGCTCGAACATGTTTTCACGGTTTTGAAAACGACAGTCATAGACGATATTTCAATTTCTCGCAACGCGAAAATGGCATTTTTTAGCAGCTATGTACTCGAATCTATCACAAAGTTGTGCTCTCGCAACGATAAAACCAACCCAATCAACATTTGTGAGCTGAATAGTGAAAAATCAGTTGCAGATCTAGCATTGGACTTTCTCACTTATCTTTGCACTCGTCCAGGATTTGGCATATGCTTGCAAGATCATGGATGGCTCAGGGTGCGAAAAATTTACGGCTCCGCTGAGGATACTCAGGCTCAGGCGAAACATTCTCGAGTAAGAAATGGCCATCTTTTGAAATGGGCGCTATTCTTAAAGCCCACCGAAAATCGAATAGAGCTCGAAGCTCTTTTGGAGTTGCTGGGTAACTGTCCTGAGTTAGTTCAACCGTAAGTGTACTTTGTGCTTTCGACAATCGTGTGACAGATGTTTAGATACTGGTCTCAGACAACCCTGAGTTTCGAACCGCGATTGTCAAAGAAATGGATGTCGAATATGGCACTTGCAGCAAACATCATTGGCCTTCCGATTCCTTCGATAGGGAGCCAACTTGGCCCGGGGCGAACAAAACATTTCGCTTTGGAACCTGATACTATTCTAGCTCCGCCATCTGTCCGCACTTTAGTTGAAAATATTCTTCCCAGTGCTTTAACCAAAGTTGCCATGAGCCGGGCGTTACAGCACTCTTCAAGGACGGTTCGTCACATTACGGCATTTGTTCTTGGGCGAGCGCTAGAGAAAATGGGTCGCATAAGCGCGGAGATAAGAGTAGTCTGTCAACAATTGAAAATATCCTCAATAGTTGGCGAAAACAATCGGCAAAGTGACCACAGTCTTGTTGAATGGGAAGACTTGAATGATGAAGTTGTAGTTGAGATCAAGAAGCGTATTCCTGAGATTCAGATAATTTTGGGGATGTATATGAAAGTGTCCGATGTAAATGGAGAAGCGGTGAAAATTTCACAGTCTGAAATACCTGAGAAAGCTGCAACAAGTTTGCCAGATGCGGGAGATACCCAAGAAGATCCGTCTGTCTCTCCAATTGTTCTGCAATGTACCGTTCTAAAGCTTATCAAAGAATATCAAACCCACTTTCCAGATCAAATTTTCGAATCAAAATTCGATTTTGGAAAACTGGTTCCTGTGGACTTGGATTCATGTGCCATTGAGCTACAACTAAGCGTTGTGCAATTTTTGCTGGAAGTTCCAAATTTTAAATGGTGGATGAATCCAGCTGGAGCACAGCATTCCCATTTATATACTCTTGTTCGGATGTACTGCTTTTCAAGTGATTCAAAAGTTTGTGATGTTTCGAAGGCAGCAATCAACGGGTTTCTGCTGGCATCGGTTTTTGCTTCAAACAAAAACGAGATTCGAATTTGGTTGGAGGCGATTTCTGTGTTCACCAAAATCACTCCGAAAAACAGTGAAAAGGGTCTGCCCTCTATAATATCATGGTTTGATGCAGCTTGTTGTTCGGCCGTTAAAGCGAATCATAAATTCGCCGAGCGAACGAAAGACATTTTGGCCAAAGTTGCGGTATCAACATCGGTTACAAACTTGCAGACACATATAAACCAAAATACGGCACTTTCAGATAACGAGCGCTCTGATTTCTATGCCGGGGAGAATTTGACCTCAAGACCATTTTCTCCTGTTTTCATCAGCGCAATTGACGGTTTACGCGCTTTATTGAAGTCATGGATATCAAAAGACTCTTCTGACTTGGATCGCGGCTCTGCAATTTTACAGCTTTCGCAATGCTTTTGCGTGATTGCTTTTGACATAGTGACTTTGACTCAAGCAACCCCAGAATTTGTTCTGTTTCTCGTCGAAGAGACTTTAAGTGCACTCAATAGCACACAGCAAAGTTCGGACTGCGGTGAATTTTCATTTCAACCCACCAGCGCGCTATCTTACTTGAAATTGGTTTCCGCTACTCTGAGAACAAGGAGAACAATTGTCGAACGATTTGACGATTCCATAAATATGGATGATGGTGAGTTTGTCAGGAAATGAATTATCTTCTAACGTGGGCGGTAGTCGACTTATCGAAGGCTGTTTCAGTGTTGTTGGGTTTGACTCCTAAAAGTTTCACTGGTGCCATGACTTCGATGCTTGCTGCGGCCCAGAAGAATGCGTCATATCGTACCATTATTTCTGTCACAGCACGAATCGCATCAGCAATTGAATTCCCTGCCATATCTTTGGAAACGAAGCAACTTATTGCTGTCCTTTCTCCGAACTGCGTTTTTCCGACTTTTGTGACAAATGTTATGGATTCAAATGGAAAACCAGACAGTGCATTGAAGCTGGCTTTCTTTACTAAGCTCACAGATGGTTCTGTTCCGCCAATGATAGTTGCACAAAGCATCTTGTTTTGGATTTTCCAGAACTCGTCTGTAGCCTTGCAAAGCTCAGTGCAAATCATGTTTGAATTGTTGGAAAAAGTTGCGGAAATTGCATTTAATTCCGAACCGAATGAATGGCCTGCTTTGCGTCATTTGATTTTTCAACACCCAATGATCCTATTGTTTTTTCAGGATCCTGACAATGAATATCATTCAAGTGAGTGAACCTTGCTTTGTTCTTGTTTAGGTTTACTTTTGTTCGTAGACTCGTTGCATTTAATTGCGAAATTCGCCGACATCGATCGGTCGGAACCATCGAATCAAATCTATGGCGTATATTTTCAACAAGTGTTCGATAAAGTGATAATGGAGTTGTCACCAACTGCGAATTTCTGCCTCTCGACGAAAACCATAAACTGTTTCAAAAGAATTGGACGACATTTAGATGAGGCTTCGATTAATTGCGTTCTGGAGTCCATCTTAGCAATACCCGTAGCAAGCGACTCTTTTCAAATTTCTTTGCAAAATCAACTACTGTCATGCATCCTGACGACTTGCAGAATTGGCAAAACCGAAGTGCCAACTGAGCTCTCTAACGCAGCTTTCCGCCGCCTTATCAAACTTCTACGCGAATTTCCGTCTGATGAGCTGGATGAAATATTCGAATCAGTTATTCTAGCATCAATTTCGTCCGGAACTAGAAAAGAATTAGTGGGACGTCCTTTATTCCAAGTGATCACGCAAAGTAACGCAACCGTTCTGAAGCCGAACAATCCAAAGCTCATGGAGCATGTTACTGGGCTTCTCGAGTCAGAAACGCTGCAACTAATTTTGCGCGAGCCCACAAAACCGCGTCTCCGTGTGTTGAAAGCGCTTATCACGTCTAATTCAATTTTTCGCGAGCGGGTATTACGCGAGGTTGTGAACGGAATCGTTGCCGAAACAGTGTTTAGCGCGTGTTTGAGGGCGTTGATAGAAGTTGATAGCCAAACGGATACCTACACGTGGGGTCCTAACACTACAGCCTTTGAAATTAGCAAGCTGAAAAAGATGAAATCTGTTGCAGATAGTCTGCTTGACGGTGTTATTGTGAACATCATGGAGATGAAACCACCAGACAGTTCAAATAATGCCGATACGTCATTCGCGGTTTCGTGTTGCCTTCGACTCAACCTATGTTCTGACAACGCATTAAATCGTTTGGCTGAAATGATGACGAAATTCTTGACGTCGAATCTCGACAACGTCGACAATTCCTTGTTCTGGATAAACTTGCACTACGCAGCACTCTTTTTTGGGGATATTAGTTCAAAATGGTCGGGATACCGTGCAGTGGCGCTGGGATTGAGAACCTTGACTCATTTTTATCAATTGCGGAAGAGAGTCGATCCGGCGATTTCCCAAGAAGGAAAATTCTGTTTATTTGAGAATAGCGCATCGGAACTGATTGACAAAGTCTTTTGCCGATTGTCTGCAGCATTGGAGAATGAAGAATTCGTTATGGAAGCGACTCCAATAGTTAACGAGTTTTGGAGAGTCAGCTTGAAGTACCGTTTGAATCATCCGAAGGTTGTTTTGATGCTTTCAGAAATGTGCGATGTTTTATACTCTGATAAGGTTTGTAATGTGCCTTTCGCCATTCACTGAAAGGAGAAGCAGGCGCGGCGACCATTTGATGTGGACCAACTTATTTCGATGATTTCGGGACACTCAATGTTCCTTGCAATCATTCGTCCAATCACAAAAACTACTGGGAGCGGCGTTTCTGTGTCTTTC
Organism: Entophlyctis luteolus; assembly: GCA_027604725.1. Taxonomy (NCBI): domain Eukaryota; kingdom Fungi; phylum Chytridiomycota; class Chytridiomycetes; order Chytridiales; family Chytriomycetaceae; genus Entophlyctis; species Entophlyctis luteolus. The sequence continues at coordinate 151,778 of JADHYT010000010.1, read as the reverse complement.
CACGCTTGCAAAGCCAACCTTGTTCGCTTCGTTCGACATCTAATTAAATTTTGTGAGAATGACAGTTTGTCTGATGTGCGAACAAACCTTCTTTTGCCGATTTCATCATCCTATATGGGTACACAACAAGAATCTGACCGCGAAATTCTGAAATTGTGGAATTCTTGGGAAGTGCACATCTCTAGTGCTGCGGGACTGGCCATTCATTGGGGTCAATCGAACATGGAGATTAGTTCGACGCAGAAGCTTCTAGTTGGTGGGAGTGGGTTGATATCCTCCCAAGCTGCCGCCGAATCTCTATCACCAATAGATCCAATATTGATGACGCAAACAATTCAAGGATACCCCGTTTATCAACGGTTATTTGAAACCGATAGTTCGCAAATGTCGTTGTCTTGTGGTTTATATGACCCATCATTCTTCCTTCCTTTGATTGCAAGTGTGATAAAGTGCAGCGATGACTCTCTCGACTTGAAAAAGTTGGTTGAAACAAATGCAATGGGACTCGTAGTCATGTCACTTGCAAGTTGCGACGAAGGAATCCGTCGAGCTGCTTTCCACATATGCGACCGAGTATGGGCCATTTTGGATGTACGTTGCAGATATCTGGCTTCCTGTAACTGATCGTTTTTTATCATAGCGGTCTTCATTGAAAGAAAAGCCGCAACTGAAGCTGCTTTTTTCTTCACTGAAGAACGGGATCTTGAATCGTAACGATGGAGTTATACCCCAAGTACCAGCAATAATTGCACTTTTCTTTGGGCAATCATTTTCAATCATGATGAAACCTGAACATTTCATGTTCCCTTTAATCAATGCGTTTCTCTTGGCAAGGCCACTTGTTGACTTCGAGGACGTTCCCATGTTCTACAATTTGTTTAATTCTTCTTCAGAAAATTTTCGACGAGAACGGTTGTGGCTATATCGATTGCTTTGCGGTGGCTTAAAAACTGCTTCGGTGGGTTGCTATTAGGCGACTATTTTTATTGACTTTTCGCCAAAAGGATTACCGCATATACAAGCGAAGGCATGTTTTTGATTTAGTCATGTCCTTCTTCCACTTTCCGCTGGCAGACCTGCAAATACGGAAACTTACTTTTGAGGTTTTCGTCATCTGAAAGTTTTCTAAACTTACAAATACACTTAGATGCTGTATCGAGCGACTTCGATTCCCGAAGTTCTTTTGGATTTGGTTTCGGAACGCGGTGTCTTGACATTTATGACAACAGTTGGATCAAGCATGAATGTCTACCCGCAAAATGAACTGATATCTGGATTCATCAGACTCTTTACCTGTATTGTTCAGCGATGGTTCGCAGCTATTACCTCCGCGGAAGTACCAATCGAGCCGAAGCCAAAGAGAAATATCAATGAAACTGCAAATATGTTCTTAATTTCAGCATTGGCCGTGTTAAAAGCGATTCAAGAAGGATTTCGTGAGCAGAAGCGACTTTTCGACTCATATGTGGCTGCTCACAACCCAATGCTAGACTCGACAGATTTGGCAAACAGCTGGTGGATCTCTACAGCGTTTGAATCTTTCGGGCTTGTGTCCTCAATTTTAGTGGGTTTGAAAGAAATCAATGTTGGGGCATATGTTAACTTTGGAGACTATATGGCCGCAATTAACTTTGTGAGCGAGTTGAAGGCGGTTTCTGCCTTTGATTCGCAAACATCCCTGGAAGAAACTGTCGAAAGCGGCCATGCTACACTTAATGAGGCGTCTGAATCGTTGTTCGAAGGATCTCGAATGGCGAAATCACGGCGAGAAATGGTGCTTGAGATGGAGAGATGTCTTTTTTGGATGTGCACGGTTGGCACCAGGATTGGCGGCGCAATGGATTCGCCCGTAAAATCACCGTCCCAAAATTTGGCTGGCCTCTATTGGGTCTGCGAAGCTTACATGAAAGGTGTCGGATTGCCAGAATGCGCGCGCAATGGATACTCTGAAGACGATCTGATAACAGCCTGGCTGGATAAAAACGAGCACAAAGCCACGATAATGCGGATCATTTTCAACGAAGGCGCCTCAACGAAAGAAGGACAAACGCTTGGCAAAGTTTTACAGGTTCTCCTTTCGGCGGTTGCTTCATCAAACTGGCCGGCGAAAGAAAATGCGATTTCTTCCCTGATGGTATTTTCTACGAGCTTTATGTCAAATGTTAATCGCAACATTGGGACTAAGAAACATAAGTCTGGTGCTGGAGTATTGAAAATTGTGTTGGTTAGCTTCGCGCACAGTATCTCTCCTATAAACCTCGACTTTGGAAGCAAACAAAGAATTCTCGTTCTTGATACTCTCGGCCAAATCATGACTGCCATTTGGAGTCAGACAGGAAGATCCGATGATGAGGCAGTGTTAAAAGACGCGTTGATTCGCCGATTGATTTATTTAAGCGAGGTTATTGATGATGGGGTTTGGAAAGTTAAGTTCAATGAATTGAAAGAGGAGTTAGTAGATGAATATGACGGAATGGATAAGCGCAAAAGGCAGCGAGTATGATAAAACTATATTGCTTTGACTACAATAAACAATAAACTGAAGATACGCAGTCAGTAGCCCGAATGTTGTGATCGAGAGCTAAGCGAGTTAACGATAATCGGTATCGCGGTGTGGAAACGCAACTTGCATTGACGTCAAGCCGTTTGCAATTAATCGCCAGTGTGAAAGAGCATAAAACCTTGCAAATGAGCAAAAGTCCAAACCCTCAAGCCCTGTCTGCGCCGCCACAAGCGCACCATGCTCCAACAAACGCGAGCGCTGCTCACTCGGGCTCGCGGAGCCGAGCGCAGTCGTCAGCTTCATCGGCTCCTGCGACACCTGTCTTTGTCAACGACTTCGTGTCCAACCAGAAAGCCAGCTGCCACTCTGAGTTGGTCACAGCCCGCGAGGCGCGCGTCCTTGTACTATACACTGGTGGCACTATCGGCATGAAGAATCATCGTTCCGAGGGGTACTCGCCAGCCCGCGGCTTTCTCACGGAAACTTTGAAGAGTATGCGCCGGTTCAATGATCCATCGGCCAATAGTGCCAGTGACGAGTCATCGTCGTGGGCCGAATCAGCGGCGCCCGTAGTATCTTACCAGCCAATCAATCTGCCAATGCAATACCGTTATCCGGGAACGTTAGATCGTGAAGAAATTCCCATCGAAGAAGTCAAACGCGGATCTTCGACATCAGAGCCCACTGTGCTGATAAATGGGACTCCAGTCGTTCGAAGTCATTTGCCTGTTCTCACAACTCCCCGGAGCCTTTATGGGAAAAGAATCCGCTACTCGGTTCTGGAATACGACCCCCTGCTTGATTCTTCGAACATGACAATGAAAGATTGGGTCAAAATAGCGACTGATATTGAAGTGAACTATCATTTATTTGATGCCTTTCTGGTCATTCACGGGACTGATACGATGGCGTACACCGCAAGTGCGCTTAGCTTCATGCTTGAAGATCTAGGAAAGTCTGTCATTTTGACTGGATCCCAAGTACCGCTTTCTGAAGTTAGGAATGATGCAGTTGAAAACTTGCTCGGTGCTCTGACCATTGCAGGCCATTTTGTGATTCCTGAAGTTTCTTTATTCTTTGCCCAAAAGCTATTTCGAGGGAATAGGTCTTCCAAAGTAGATGCGTATGCTTTTGCGGCATTTGATTCACCAAACATGCGACCCTTGGTGGAAGTGAGCATCAATATAGGTTCGAAAGTGGTTTTGATTAAAATCTTCATAACCCTCCTTTTCTTGCCAGACGTTTCTTGGCCCGATATTCTAAAGCCAACAACCATAGCAAAGTTTAAGGCAGAGAAAAGGCTTAATCCATCGGTTGCAACTTTGAGACTTTTCCCGGGAATCACAGAAGCCACTGTTCGTGCGTTTTTGTCCCCACCGATTGCCGGGGTCGTGCTGGAATCGTTTGGAAGCGGAAATGCGCCAAGCAACAGGCCAGATATTCTTGCGGCATTTAAAGAAGCATGTGATCGCGGTGTAGTGATTGTTAACTGTTCTCAATGCTTGAGAGGGCTAGTCAGCGATGCATATGCAACTGGAAAACAACTCGCAAGGTATATTCCAATTTTCAATACAGCGCTGAGAAAAAAAGCAGTATCGGAATAGTTCCTGGCAGCGATATGACACCTGAATGTGCTTTGACGAAGCTGTCATATCTTTTGGGCAAACGGATCCCGGTTCAAGAATGCCGATCGATGATGTGCTCAAATTTGCGCGGGGAATTAACGGTGCGAACGAAACAGATGCAATTCGCGTACTCGTTGAAAACTCAAGTACTTTCTAACGCGGTTTTATCAATACCGAGGTCTGCTTCAATAAATGATGCGAAGGTTGAAGAGACAGGCAACGCTTCGATGGGGAATATTCCAGAGGGACCAGACGGTATTACTGACATGCTTATTCCGACAGTCTTGTGCCATGCCGCAAGAAACGGGGACATTGATTCGCTAGCGGAAGTATGCAGACAATTTGGATCGTTCGTATCAATTGGTGACTATGATGGAAGGACTGCACTGCACGTAGCAGCGTCCGAGAATCAGTATAACGCTGTTGAGTTTCTTCTCCTTCACGGTGAGTGACTTAGGTGGCAAGTAAAAGATCTTGAATGATTTTGAAGGAGCGAATGTGCATCAACGAGATAGATACGGCCGATGCCCTTTGTTTGATGCCGTCAGGGAACGTCATACAGAAGTAGCCCGCCTGCTGGTGCAAGCTGGAAGTCACTTTGTTGAAGAGGAGATTCCCGAAGTTTCCCAACTCGCAGCTCAGTGAATGAATCTGCGCTTCGTTTGTAGAAATTAATTTGCTTTTTATTAGAGCCGCTTTCGAGGGGAACATTGCTCTTATCGAACTTCTTTGTGAATGCGGTGCAAACATGAATGTTCCTGGACGCGATGGACGAAATGCAGTGCATATGGTGGGTGGGTTACATCAACCCAGCAGTAATATATTCATTGGATACAGGCGGTTGCCGGAAGGCAACTAGGAGTTCTCGGCTTTTTTGTGGATTATACGAAAAACCTTCTGAAAATTGGGAACGACACTTCAAGAAGCAATTTTTCTGCAACTTCCGGAATTGAAATCAAACTGGACATTAAAGATTACTACGGAAGAACTCCTCTTGATGATGCGAATTCTCTTGGTTGGGTAGAAGGTTTGCGCGTATGTCGGAATCTTTCGAATTTGACCAAAACACAGGGGCACATTTCCTTGAATCGAGTATGACAGTGCTGGAGATGTTGAAAACAGGGAAAGACTAAATAAACTTCAATGCGCTTCGCTTAAGAGCAGCAGAAACATGAGAAGGACGGAAACGTGTGTGAAGCACAATGTGGTATGAATTTGAGTGAGGTGCAATCAATCTCCCTGGCACCTTGGCAATGCATTTAATTTTGAGGGGGGATTGCAAATTACCACGTCCCACTGCTGGACAACTGCGTATGAGCCCCTCGAAGCCCAAGCCCCAGGAATACTGCGCAAGGGTTGATCTGCTTCTTCGAGCTCCAGCCGAGTCGTTGTCACACAAGGATCTAGGCATCATACCTCCAATATCCCATCTTCGGTCGGGAATAGTGCGCAAGAACCCGTATTCGAAGCGCATTCAACTCAATCGAAATCAATCAGGTTGGATTCTCATCTGCCTGTTCTGAAATGCTGAACGTTTTGTTTGACCAAACTTCAAGCAACAACACCCTGGGACAATGAAATCATGATGGACGAGCCATTCGCGGCATCACCTATCGCAGGGGATGCGAATGATCCAATCCTTGTTGATAATCCAACCACCCAATCCGTGACCCAGATGACAAGCCAATTTGAAGAAGCAGCACAAGATGCTGCGGATCTAGCTGCCTTCACTGCTTGGGTAACGCTAAAGCTTGTTAGTCGAAGGCACAGTATAATAGCCAAGTCCAAGATGACAGCTAGCACTTGGAACAGATTTCGGCCGGCGAATTGTCATAACTCGCACCAGATTCTCAAATGTAAATCATTGCACAGCAATCCAGCCACTCACACGGAGTCTGATGTTGTCAGACACAGCTTTCATGGGTCGGCCGAAATTCAATCAAATTGGAGTCCGATTTTTCTGGTCAATTTTTGCGACACGGGTTTGAACTCTGTCCCGTCTCTGAGTATGTCATCCTCAGTTGGATCAGCTTCCTCCATCTACATCGACGGATATTCCACAAGTCCCAGCTTGGGACCACAGCTGCCTCCTCTATCTAGTATCCTCTGCCAGTTTATGCCTGCATCTGCGAAAGTCCGGCAAATTGTGTGTTCTTCTCGATCCGCTTCTCCCAAGGAACTACCGACGGCCTACGCTGCCCATTACACCTCGCGGCTAACACGTTTGGCGACTCTTACGGTTCTGCGACTGCCGACACCACCACATACACTGCTCATTGCACTGCATTTGTTGCGAAGAATAATGTCTGCACCCCGCATGTTGCCGGACTCACTCGCAACACCCACTCGTTTGTTGCTTGCGTGCTTAATTGCTGCAGATACTGTCATCGGTAGTGAACGCGGCGTGACCACACGTGAATGGTCAGTCATTGCTCGTACATGTGGGATTTACGGTGACGATGCTGGTGGGATTAATCTTGGGTCTGGGTCATCTACTGCTAATCTGGTCGTGAATCTAAAAAGAGAGGTTCTTCAAAGTCTGGATTATAGTTTGCAAGAGAGTCTCTGGGTGTACTGTGTGACCTGCTTCAGCGTGATGACGTATCAGATCACAGTTCTTTTTCTAGTGCTACAGACATGAGACTGCGGACTCAGCTGATATTGAAAGAGCTGGGAACTGGTGACCGTGTACTAGATATGGGGTGGAAGTGGTGAATGATCATGAATGCTGGCACTTTCAATTTAAAATCCCTCGCGCCTGCCATCTTCATCACTGTCGCTGCTCTCTGCCTTCCTTCCCACAACTGTTGTGCCGCGAAGGCCGAGGAACGCCTCACCGATGTCTCGCATCACCAGCGAAGGCACAAATATACTTGTTTGCAGTTCCCGTCCCATAATCGATGTTGTTGTTATTGTCTCCAAGCTTCCATTTTCGAAGTCACCGCTTCTTCCCTCCTCGCCGCCTTTGGTGCTATCAGCTTTTCGCTTGTCACCCACGGTGTAACGTATGTGTTTCCCCATGAAATCTCGAAGGCGCATGCGAGGTTTATCCGTTGAAATATTGATTTCTGCGTCGTCGGGAGTTTTTTTGAAGTGGTCTTGTTGGTCAAAGAAATGTCTCCGCGCAGCAGATTCTATATCATCCATTACTTTTTTGGACATCGGTTTTCCCGATGCCATCCAAGCCTCTTTTTCGCGTGCAATCAGATCCGATAATTCTGCAAGGGCTCTTTGCTCTTCAAGCAGTCTTTTTCGTCGGTTTTCTTCTCTCTGTCGGGCTTTTTCGAATTTTTGTCGCCTTTTCCGTTCTATTTCCTTTCTCGTCTCTTCTTCATCTAATTTCCTCTTCATTTTGGATCAGTGACTTGTCGCCAACCCTAAGAAAAAAAATCGTTCTTGCCTCTACTAATTCTAGGTATTCTTCAGGAGGTAGTCCAAGTGGTATTCTGTCTCGAATTTCATTTAAATGCATTGGTTCATATTCCTCTATTTCGCCGTAATCCTCGTATTTCGCCCACAAGCTGTTGGATGGAATCAGCGAATTAAGAAGCGATATGCTTTTCGGGTCCGGCATTATCGCTGGCATTGGTTTTTCATTTTTGTTTTTGTTTGCCGTGATAAGTTTCACTCGTTGTAGGGGACTGAAGTCTTGGATTCCCAAAGCAGCATAATCGGGAAGATCGACAGCTCTGCTCAACACAATCACTTCTTCAAGGCGGTTCGCCGCCAGCCGTTTTGAAATGTGTGTGTTTTCCGTGCTCGTTAATATTGATACTGTAGTCGTGTCAGCACCCCCGACGAAGAGGTTCAAATCCGAGTTTCGAAGATTCTCCGTCGAAACATTCATAATTGGCGAAAGGCCGTCTCGAGAAAAACCAAGCATCGAAATATCATCAGCACTGACTACCGACGAAGGGGGGCGAGCCAACTGCGTGTGCGATAATTCGCACGAATTGGACAGGCTGTCCGCTTTTTCTATATTGATTTCAAATTCAAACCCATCCGCTGTTGTTTCAATTGAATGCTTTTTTCCTGCCAGTAGTCGTTCGGTTGAAAATTTCCACTGGACAGGATAAAGTTCGGGATCGTGTGCCACAATGGTGGTTGATAAATTTCCGTTCTTGCCGAACAACGCCTCCCGGCGACGAGAACGGCGAAGCTCAGGAATGATAGTTGTTGCTACTTCCTGAAAAAAGGCGTCAGCTCGTTTTGGAACAGAAATGATCCAACTGACAACAAGATTTGTTTCTTCTTCCGACTCTATTGTCATCAGTCTTCGGTAAAGAACAGGAAGAACTTGCAATATTTGCTCCAAGCACGCAGTATATGACTTATTGCAAAACCTTTCAGGTAAAATTTTAGTTATACTCCTTTCGATGCTCTCACATGAATGAAATAACATCTTTTCGTGATCTTTCGGCATTCAACGGCAACAATCCGATTTTGTCCTGGGATTTTTCGCTGTAAAAAAAATAGCTCAAAAAAAATTATCTGACCTTTAAATCCATGTTGAACCCAGAATCGAGACAAAGAGCCTCAATACCTGTGGTAGTCAGACTCATGAAACCCACATGCTGAAACCAAGGACTGTAAACACCGACGCGTTCAACAAGGTCTTCGTCCCCGTCGAACGTTGCCATATTGGCTGCTCGTTTAGCACGATCAAGATCAATGTACTTATTTTCATGCAAATATTTGAAAACTATTTTGCGAGATTGATTCAAATCGAGCATCGTTGAGCCAGCTTTATAGTACCCGGGTTGCATCGGCTTGGTGCACGTCGCCATAAGGAAATTCAGGCAAGACGACAAAGCCACCGAGAGGTAAGGTTTCACACCGATACACCACAAGTGACGAACGCCCTTAACAAAATTTTAAATATCTCACGATAGAGCCCGTGGACAAACCGTGTCGTGATTGTCCCATGCAATAAATTCGACGGTAACATACCCCCAATACCCAATGTGCAATAAACCTTCGACAAGCGATTCTGCAGCATTAGTAAGCTCGTCACTCTCGCATGTTTGCTGCGGCATTACAGTACCCCACATTCTGTATGGTTCGATGCATATGGTATCACTGGTGCATACAAGTTCTGTGGCTTCCGGTGTGGTGCAAGATGGGCCAATCAGCATATGCACAGACGGAAATCGAGTCGGAAACTGAGTATTTACTCGGTCTTCAATCATAGAACTGTTTTCATAAATCACTGGTGGTGCTGCTTGAACTGCGCCGCCGTTTATCCTCAATTTCAAAAGAAATTCATCCATGAGGGAAGTCTTATTTCGCTTTGATGATTTCGAGGCCAGTCTTCCATTATTGAAACCGGGAGCATTGACCAGCTTGCCATGAGAGAGAATGCTTGCAAGTAATTTTGCCTCAAGTTCATCCGGAGAATCGCTCTTTAAAGATATATTGCTGATATCCCAATAGGCGATTCCGGCCTGGTCCGAGTAATTGTTAATTTTGAAAACCCAACGACTGCAAAAGTCGTTATAGAGTATTAGGTTCAAAATTATAGACAAAAATTCGGATTGATCTGAATTTGGATCAATTATTTCAGTTGGCGGATGAGCAATCGCGCAACGCGAAATAAACTTGGCTTGGTTCGATGCACAAAAAGCAAAATTCTGGGAGATCTCAAAATTCGAAAACAAAGGAATATTCAGAAGCTGATCTCAGAAAGAATGAATGCATTGAAAATTTAAAGGGGATGACAAATATTACCGCACTCAAAAACATTTCTGAGTTTCCGATTTCACCAGAAACTATGTATGCCGGTGTGTTACCGACACAATCGATAATTTTCTTTAACGCCTTGCTGCTTGTTAGAAGCATTGAGGTGAGCGATCCAGTGCGTGGATAAAATTTTGCAGTTTCAGGTTCAATTAAAATAACACGATCCATTATACTGTTGTTTTCTTCAAAGTTTCTGCTGAAGCAAAATTGTTCTTTACGGTCTTAAATTCCGGTTCGGCAAAAGAGAATTCAGCACTCACGAAAGAATGAATCAAAAGCTGACACCATGTTTTCAACAAGCGGAAATGTAACATATATGACTGTGACATCTGGATCCAATAATTCACGAAATCTGCTGGACGTGTTTCAATAGAAACTTTTCCTTCAAGATACCTTCCAAACTGAAGAGACTGTTTGATTTTTACGTCACTCATACTTTTTCGGACATCCGGCGAGCAATTGATGGATGGTAGGTGAATTATAATTCTAAATTCTGTCACAAATTCATTCGAGCTTGGCCCAGACTACTAAACCTCTTTTTTCCGCGATATGTTGTGTCCCAATCATCTTTCAGTGACTTCATTAGGGCTACCGCCGTTTCTTTTTTTGCCAAATATTTTTCCTGAGCCTTTGTCAAAAAAGTGCTCTTTTTGGTTTGCCAACCTGAATCATGTCATCCAATCGACGGAGAATAAGAACTCTTTTTCGGGTGAGAACTATTTTTTCTGCAGCTCGGCGGGCACGAATAACGGCCAAATGATGTTTGCTTCATTCATGAACTTAAGCTTTTTGCCAGACGAGGAATCAGATATACCGCAATAGCTTCGTGCGAACCATGCTTGCTAATCGAATCGCAGATGCTGCAGCGCCACCTTTGCACCGAAAGAGATGTCCGGGTTTCTCAACAAATTCTTGAACCTGGACATGTTTGAGAAACGAGCATCAGAAAACGCACACCTCATCTCTATTCGCTAAACAGGAAAAAATGTCCTCGACTGTCACCCTCTCTATAATTGGTTTGTTGAGGAATTCCAGCAGCTTTACTTTGCTGACATAGGCCCACTCCACTGTCGTTTAAAATTGGGTGTCTGTTAAAAACTTACCTATGGCACATACCTCTGTTAAATGAGCAAAATTTTTGAATTTGCTTTATCATAAAATATACACTTGTTAACGCAACACCGCACCCGACACGGTTCTTGCTTTCAACAACAGAAATAAATTCTTTGAATGCCGCTGACTCAGCTGCCAAAATCCCTCGGCAAATCGTGAATGATTTTTGATCAATATCGAAAGATCGTATTGAATTTAGATTTCGTAATTGTTTAAAATTTTCTGTAGGTGTCAGAACAGGGTCTTTATATTGGTATTGCCGAAATGGAAAGACTTCCCGGATTTTGCGCGGTGAGAAAAATGGTTGGGATGGAGGGTAAAGGGATTGTTGGTATTGACCCGTGTTTGGAGTCCAATTTGGGGTGGTAATCGGATCTGCGTCACATGCACTGCTTTTCCCCGGTACTTCACCAATTCTGCTGAACTTCGGTCGCGAAATCCGTTGATAAATCTCATTAATCGACATTCGTTCCAACTTGACGAAATCAATATTTGGCAATGGTGTGAATTGTTTTGTTCTCAAATTTTTCGAGACTTCGCGTATTTCCATCGCTCGCACAGACACGATTGATGGTTCCAATAAATGCTTTGACATGTCCACATTAGGCGGAATAAGACTTGTGCAAACAAGCGGGTAAACTCCCTTCGAAGAATTAGCACAACCTGCAAGGAAAAAGAATCGTGAAAACCTGTTTGCACGCCAAATTCGCAAAATTCAACATTTCGAGTTCAGGGCCACAACTGCCTCGAGCATTCTCAAACTTTTTCTCGATAACCCTCACAGAACATGAAGAATTGATTCTTCCGGACTTTGGCCGAGATGTTTGTGGACGAGAAGGAGACTTGGATGCGGAGCTTATGTTGCTTCTCGGGGTCCGCATTTTTGCTGAAGTGGTACGCAGCCCGCCCAAAACTTGGGATAGTTCCAGAGGAGAAGTCCGGGAATTTTCGGCGTAACTACTCCGATGATGAAGCGCGGAAGGGTGTCGCGAAGGACGCGCCGAAGAATTTCGAGTGGGGAAGCGTGTTATCGTCTGGTCGCCATACTTCTCGGCTGCCTGCGCAACAGGTTCTGCGTCCACCACTCTCGAATCAAGCTCGGTTTGTGACAGCCGCCATCTAACGTTGGCGCTTGGAATCCTTCCAACTCCACCTTTGGGAATGTCAGTTATTGTTTGAGGAGCAATGCCGACCGGAGAGCTCCGATTCGTCGTTAACGAATCTGCGCGAAGTTTAGTTAGCTGCAATAAAACCCTTCTATCCTTTTCACCAGATGTGCGATCCCGGTGCGAAGAGATTTTTCCTTGATCGCAACGGGTAAGTTCCATCATTTGAAAAATTCTCGAGTTCTGCAATTTCTTTAAGATTTTTCAATTGTAACCGTAAAGGATCCCAAATGACCTGCCGAACACGATGAGGCAGTATTTTATTAGGCATCCACTGTCCGTGTTCACGAAAACAAAATAACGAACACGAAAGCAAAATAACAAAAGTAAAGTATCCATTATATAATTTGATTATGGAAGATAGTCAAGACATAAGAAGGCAAAAACCAAGCTTGGGTATTCTATTCAGAATCAAATTTGAAATTTGCATCGTTTTTCACATTGGCACAATGCAGACAATAAAATCGACAGTGCATGTATTAAACGTATTTGGTCAAATGATAGAAGCCGGCGATTTTTGGCACTTTTTTTTTGGCGTAACCCGGAGGAGATTTGAAGAGATCGTAGCACAAACAATTTCCATAAGGTCCAATCATATTCTCGCAAGCTCCTTTGTGTGCATTACGTAATCACAAGCAATATCAAAAATAGCCATTTAACTGTTCCGATTCTATCAAGCCTGATTCTTGTTAGAAAACATCAATGAACCAAAAAGATATAAAATGATTTGAATTCTAATTCTGAAGAACATAAACCAACGAAGAATTTGAATAATACTACAATAATCATTATTCTGTTTCAGTTTCAAAGAATTCCACTGGTGGAGGGTGATGCACTATTAAACTGATTTCGCTTTTGAAGTATTCGATGAATAGGTGACCAATGTGCATTATCTCCACAGAAATTACCTACTTGCTCAAAAATCTTGGGTGGAAGACAATCTTGTATTTTTGCCAAAATAACAAAAATTAAAAAAAATAAAATCATTGGCCCAGGACCGCGGCTCTTTGGCGTGAATTCAAAAGCTCAAAACCAGGAATACGATGGGCCATACTTCTAACATTTCCGGGGATTCGCGGAGACAGGCACAACAAGTGATGATATAATATTGTTATGATCCCCAGGTTACGGTTGTGTTGGGACACTGCAAACCGCAGCGCCCCATGGCGAATGAGACTGAAACATGTTCGGCATGTGCTGCGACCTGACCGAGCCTCTTCGATCACATACAAGTTAGGATCAATGTCGTCGTTATCTTCATCTTGATCGTCGTCACCGTCATCATCGTCGCCGTCATTGTTTAAATCAACTGATGGATTGTGCCTAACGGTAGCCACTGGAAGCCGTTGCTGGCGAACTTGTGCGCGATTCGATCGCGGCTGAATCCAATTGAGTGTAAGTTCAAAACAGTTCACGACTCACGTCTGAGATGCTCTGTCTCAAGATTTTGCGGTCCTCCCACTCGCGTTCGCGTTCCGCACGGGACGCAAGTTCCTCCGTTGAAAAATACGGTCGCATAGTTTCAATGATGCTCAAAAGGAGTGCGTTTGGTACCGCTGGCGACGTGTTTTTCTGTGTGGAAAACTTTGTCCGGCACTGAGGGCAAGTCCCATAGCCTGTCTTCACCCAATCGTCAATGCACTGAATATTATTAAAATTTAGAAATCCAGATTAGCATAGGCAAACTCACCAGGCCACAAAACGCATGACTGCAGCTCAAAGTATGAGGAGCCACCATACACTCGAAGCAAATAGAGCACGTAAGTTGCTCCAAGAGCTTGGCTGAAAATAATTGCACGCCTTCTCGGTGCAGGCTATCAACATCGACAGGTGCTGATTGGGCTATATTCCGTTGGGTAACACATTCTTCTGCATTTTGCGTAGAACAAGTCTTCTGATCAATTGCAGAAAAAATCGTGTTTGAAGCATTAAGGGTGTTGAGTTTCACTGGGGTTTGAGACGAAAGTAAACCATTGAACCACGGTTGTGTGTTTCCATTCAAAGAAGTTGCAGGCAAAGGGCTCAGATTTTCTACACATGAAGTATTTACAGTTGATTCATTCTGTATGCCGAGACAGACGCGTTTGGATTCTTTGCTTTTGACTGGTCCTTCGGACAAGTATCGTTTTGTTGATGCAGCATTCGTGGAGGACATTTGAGAGGATCCACCATCCAGAGGCGTTCGGACAGATAATTCCTCACTTTCGGAGTCCGACTCAACCAGGATGGTTTGTCTGGGTATTTTCGACAAGACCATCTCCATAACATCATAGACGAAGGATTTTTCGGTTGATGATTCTGGGACGACGCACGGTCTGCCAGGTTTAACGCCACCTCCAGTTTCTTTTGGAGGTACGGCGAACACGACAACGTCACCAACTGCAAGATCTGTAGGAACGCCAGGATATAATCTGACACCGTTCACAGCTGTTCCATTCGCGCTGCGCTGGTCGACAATAACACTCGGGTAGAGCAGGAGGGCATGTGACTTCGAGATGGTGTTTGCGACGAATTTCGCAATGGTCCTGGCAGATTCTGACTCCGGGGCTGACTGCGCAGTCCTCCCGATAATAACCGAGCCATGGCTCGCGGATGGCGGAAATTCGATTATCTCGGGTGCTGATGAAAAGTATCGAGCGGACTTCCGCAACACAAGTGACAAGGGCATTGAATTCGTTTGTAAAATGAAAACCGAACAATATTGGACACAATCCGATGGTAATCACGCACACATTGCACCCATTTTCACCTGGCGCTGATGATTAAATGCGGGTCTATTATTTAAAATTAGTTTGGGATTTTTGGGTTTGACAAGAAGTATCTGAAGCAAATTTGAATTGAATGAAAGGTGTGTAAGCGTCTTTCTCGGATTGCGTATGTATTGAATTTAACTACGTTTAAGTTATATAACAAATCCCTAGCGAGGAAAGGAATGAGATCTCTCGATGGATTAAGTTTCAGAATCTATCAGCATCAATCGAATCATTGAATGGATCATCTTTTGACAGCTGCTCACAACACTCGTCGCTCCCCGTGTGAGTCTAGCCCCTCGAATGCGACATCCCATCGCCACGGATCGTCCGCAGAATTGTACGGAGTCAATGGAAGGTCATATGGCAACCGTACGGGGACTACAATATCTAAATTCGGACTGTCGTCTTTATCGACTGCTAAATCTCCAACGATTTCTGCCATTTCCCGGGCAGTGAAGCATTTCAAAGTCACATTCTGGATTTTTTCTGTCTACACAAAACGTTAATCGGCGTTACGTTCGTTTTTTGCAATCACCTTGAAATAATCCGGAGCAAGAAGAACTCCAATTTCGTAACTCCTTATGAAAAGTTGGGTGCCTTTCAATTGTAACGACCCCCATGCAGCTTTTGACAAGTTGTGCGAGGTTACCAAAATCCTGAAGGCAAGCGCATATTAGTCGTAACAGAGCTACATTTCCAAACCATGAAATATCCTTTGTTTGTTCATTTAGCAATGCGAAAGTTTTCACATGTGGCATGGCAAATTCACGTCCTGCATTCTTTGATACCCATTTTCTCAACAGAGGTCGCATATAATCCTTCTGTTTCAACCAATTGTCGTTCGAAAAGGGAATGGAATTTCCTGCAGACCATCCTTGCAAGGAATCGCGAACTTGTGTCCATGTTGGATAAATCAAAGCAATCTTCATTCTCCCCGCGGAACCGTTCTTTTGATTTGCGGTCAATAGACCTCTCCCGAGACGATGCGGACACAGAGAGTTGGCAAATTCACCGATAAGCCAAGAATCATCTTTTCCCAAGGACCCAATACTCGAAAATTGACATACTACCGTCATTTGTGAACCTTTTGTTTCTGAATCGTCGCGAACAATTGTTTTCGCGAGGGTTTGACCCAACTTTTTATGGCCCCATTTACACAAGTCTGTGGGACCCTTGTGTCGTCCTGGAACGGAAGCAATGATTTGAGCGCGTTCCTGCGTTAAGTCGAATTCTTGAAGCCTCTTCCGCAAGGGCTCAAGTTCCTTTCCTACTCAAAAGTTTACAAAGGAACGGCTGAAAACATTTCAAAACCGTATGCTCCAAGATAAGCCATAAAGTCCTGTTCAAATTGAGGGTTCGATGTACTTGGTGATCGTTTCTGCGGGTTGTCCTTGGAGATTTCCTTGTGCTGCAACAAGCTCGATACCCAACACATTTGCGATTTCTGTCCCCAATCGCGCTCGACCAGATTCGCAGTATGAATCACAATGTGCGCGCGAGTATCTGCGTAAAACAGAATCATCATTTTCGAGTGGTGCGTTCCAAACTGTTCAACTCTTGGAAATATGAACCGTGTTCTTGGTAAGGCTTTCAAAGACGACAATGCGGGATTACGGTGCACTACAAATACGATCTCAGAAGCTCTTGACTCTGGCGGAATGTGTGAAAAGAAGAACTCTGGCTCTAGCATGTAGTTGAACTGGAACATGCATGTAATCGGGACAGGCCGGAGGGATAGCAACTTGCGCAAACTCATACAATCAACATTCGCAATTGAGTTGGACGCCTCTGTCTCAAGGCTCGTAAGATGAATTCCTGGATGCAGGTGGCGAATTGCCTGCAAGGATCGCTTCATTTCGATGTCAGAATAACAAAAGTCGGACAAAAGACAAAAAGGCAGGCAGTGCATCCAACACCGATGGCCCTTCACTTTTTATGTCGATTCCTACTTCTGTTCAATGGAAACTACGCATATGGTACAACGACCATGGCACTTATGAAAATTCGTATTCGAATCCTGGTCATAGGACTTCATAAAAGTAATCCAAGCCTTGTCCAATCTCCCACAACGATATACCCACGCCCAACTGATTACATACTTGAACCCTCGACTTGATACTTTCAATTGTCGGGTACCAAACTTCGTGGATGTTCCCGCTACTCTCGTCAGTATAAAGAAACGAATGCTCGTAAACTTTTCGATCCCACTTCAAATTTGGATTATATTTTCGAAGCAGCTGAATGTAGTTCGGACCAATAACCGAGTCTTGAGAAGTAGATGAGTAATCGTTGCCGTACATGTTGAGACCAACAAGCAGCTTTGGTGCATCCTTGGGATCCTTGACAAGCCGGCGAATGTTGTCAACAACCCAGCCGATAGGAGCATTCGGGCCCGGTCGCCTCTGGTGGGAGGAAAAGTCGTAGGTCATGAGTGAAAACCCGTTCACAAGCTCCTTGTATGCATCAAAGTGCTCGCGGCCAAACATTTCACGACCTCCGTCGCCGTGCGTGGGTGGAATTACGAGAAAAAATTCCAGCCCGGCTTCTTTTGCTTCTCTTGACAGATGCTGGACGAGGTGCGGCGTGTATGCGGAGTATGGGAATTCAAAGACGAAGCCGTCGTGATTTTGCTTTCTAAACAACTAGTTCATGTGTGAAACGAGGCAACACACTCACTTGCACTCCTTGATTATCAAGCTATTCAAATTACTGAAAGATGCTTCTGAGGTAGCCAACCCTTGCAAATCCTCTTGCGTTAAGTCAGCGACCATAAAACGCGGAACCATTTTTGGGATAACGTCTCCCTCGCCATCCGATTGTACAGGCTCTGTGACTTCTTTGATCCACCCACGATCGACGTCATGATCACCGGTCAGAAGCCATTGATTCGGCGATCGTCGGTCAGGTTTCAGCTGGTACCAGACCTACAGCAGAATTCAAACACGATCAGGTCTACACACAACAGGGCCGAACCGGTGCAAGATGAGTGAATTTTCCACGAAAGTACTTGGCTATGTCGTAGCCATGGTTGTTCCAAGGAGTTATGTAAGCAAGCACGTTGTTGTCGAGGTTGCGTTCATGAGCCTTTTCCTTCGAATATTCTGCATTCAAATGAATGATCTTGGCCGCCGTCGGCAATAACGCGGTGTCAGTATCATCACTAGCAAAGATTGAATGAGGGGCAAGCAAGTACTCGTCGTCGTGGTCATCGTCTATATCGTCGCCATTGTCGAACGAGTCGAAGTAGTCGTCTTCGTCGGCGGTTGTGGCCGATACCAGCGGGAGACTTGTGAAGGTAAGTAAGGCGCAAGCGCTGGCTACAAATGCGGAAGATGCTGGGAGCAGAACATTCGCTGCCGGAGCGGACGCGGCAGCGCCGCGGATGAAGTATGTCACACACAGGATGGCAATGCCGGAATGCATTGAATTTTAGGTTATTCGCGTGTGCGAAGCAGCACTTGTTGGGCATCTCGAGGCTGGCGTGAACTAGATGCATCACAAGCGATGGATACCCGGGCATTAGACTGCATGAGGTTTCACTGCTGTCGCGTTTGTATTGAAACAAAATCAATGAGTTTCGAGCAACAGTCCTCACGGCGCCACCCCGGCGACGTGGCCCGCAACTTGAGGAGCTTGAGCGTACTCAAGAGACTCGTATCTCCTGCTATCATGCTCGCATTAGCTTGTTTGTGCACTATCTCGGTCTTGCTTACCGCGGCCTCCCTGGGCTCGTTGTCAACACGCGTGTCTGTTACTCCTCCACAACAACTTCCTGTCGCCGAACATTACATAAAGTCATTCGAGTTACCATCATTCATGACTCAGCCGGTCGAAGAACCGCTCTATGACTCGACGACCGAACTGGACTCCTCGAAATTGCAGCAGCCCATGTGTCCCAAGTGGGAAGCATTCGACAAGCGGCTACAAATGGCTAAGGACTTTGTGGGTGACTGCGAAATGCGTTCAGTGGAGTCGATGAACCAAAACTTCAAGATCACTTTGTGCGCGTCTAAAACGCTGTGCGGTCAAGGGTACTTTCTAGTGGAGCGTATCAACAAAACCGTCTGCGATGCAGCATTGGCAGGGGCGAAAATGTATTCGCCTAACGCGGCAGCCAACGAGTTCTTTAAGCACAACATCGGACCAGATGCGTTCCACTTGATTTTCGACGGGCCAGAGCGCGCTGCCCCTACCATGTGGCACCACCTCGGGAACTGCGTATACAAGCTGCCATATCGGCTTGTCAATACTGGCCAGTATTCCCTCCATCTTGTGCACACGTACGAGCAGTTTGCCGCTGTCGATGAGGCAAATCATATCAGCTACCCGACACCCGTATTCTTACCACTTCTGACCAGCTTTGAACTAAACGTGTGCCCGCACTGCACTCGATTTACCAGCGCTGCCGTATGGAAAATGCATAAAAGTTTGCCGCTGTGCTCGAGAACAGAGCCACAACAAGGCGTGTATTTGCGAATGGCACAAGAAGGGTTACGAACATCTAGGGAGCAGTACAAGTTTCAAAACTACGGGCATCCATATATTTGGTGACGACTATCAATCTGGCGTTTTGTTATTCTCATGTTATATTAGGGAGCCGCTCGGTTGTCGCTTTGACCAGTTATTCGAGCTCGGCGACAATACGACTTGTCTTTCCACTTCGAATTATACCGTATCTATGGAGGGAGACTCTCATTCTCGGGTCTTATGGCTCCTCACGGATCTGCGACTTCGAGGGTCAAAGCAGGCTCTTGAACAAAACATCAAATACCACTACCTGCGGTCCAAATACTTCGATTCAACAAAAATGAAGTCAGGAGAGAGTAACTCTGTTGAAATGAGTGAAGACGGGATGGCTTCGGCGGATGACCATCGCCTGCAACTTCCGCATTTGGACTTTGAATACGCAACTCGAACTCATTTGAACGACTGGGTAGATAGCGGAAAGTATGTGACAGAGGGAGACGGCGACCTGTTGGAATCTCAAGCAGAGCGAGACAAGGACAAAAATGATGCAATAGTACTGTCCGCAGGACATTGGCCGGCAAGCGGGGTTTGGGCTGGGGGCCATTTCAACATTCCGCAATATGAATCTTTTGTGGAATATGCAATGCAACGTGTTGAATGGAGTAATCATCGCAGAGCATCACTGAAAAAAAAGGATCGTTGGGATATCATTTGGTTTGGTAAGTGCACAATCACTTTACCATCTTACCCATTGCGAAACCTACCATTCAGGAGTCCCAGCATTCACCCAGCAATCGGACAGTAACAATAGTTACGCAAGCCGTCTGGACTGGAGAACAAATTACAGACTGAAGCTTTTTTCTGACGTGGCAGAACGTGTTGTGAAGCGTTATCCAACCGTGAAAGTCATGAACACATTTGAAATTGCCTTTCCGTGGACACAAGAATGCCCTGATGGCGCACATTTTCTCACCACGCCGGGTGAGTTTGTTTTTTTTCTTATATATTTGTTTAAATTAATTACGTATCAGCCCTCGACGCTATGGTGGATGAGTTCTTGCACAAGCTGAATCTATGCAGGGTGTAAAGAAAGTGCCTGTTCGTTTGTAATATTTGCGGCATAGTAAACGTTCAAGTGAAATCAATAAGAACTTTTTTTGAAAGCGACTGGCAACTTCATAATTGGCATTGAGAACCGAAAAAAACAAAACGAAGAAAAAAAAATCACGGGATTATGTCCTCCACAGCATGAACAGCAGTTTCAGCCCCTTGCGTGACCACACCAACAGCAGCTTCTGCACCCGTGGCTACCACGCGAATGGCTCTGCTCAACCAACTCTCGCTTTGAGACTTCTTGTCCGTAATTGGTCCCAGGTCATGTTCCACCATCTCCTTTGCCCCAGAGATTCTGGCAGCCAACACCCACTCCCTTGAAACAAACAAAGCATTATCTCTGTCGCCCGAGAGATCTGCCAAAAGATCCAACGTAGCATCCGCGGAAACATCAATTTTGGTATCTTTGAAAGCCGTTTGGAATTCTGCCAAAGTCAGCTCTCCGCGGAAATCGGCCAAATATGCCACAAAACGTACAATATCCCAGTCTGATCGGTATTTCTGGCATGCAGCAAACAAATTTGCGACACTGAACTTCGGAGAAACTACCAAAATTTTGGAATGGAACGCCCGAATGCATAGTTTCGAGCCTTCACTATCTGCCGGCAACCACAAGCACTGCATTCGCCACATGAAGTCATAGTACTTCACACCACAAACACGCAATGCAGCAACCCAATCATTAATTACATGGTACCCATCGGCACCGTCGGCGCTTGTCAGAACAGCAATTAACTCCGCAAATTCTGCTTCGGGGATATCGACCCCCTCATTGGCAAGCAAATCGTTAATGACAGATTGACTTAGATCGTCCGCACAATTGACCAAACTTTCTAGAAATTTCACCAATTTGAAGCCGCCATTTTTGCTGAGACAGATCCATTCGAAGGTCCGCACATCTAACCTGTTTCCCAACAAACTCAATGAATTTTCCAGACGCTCAATCTCTTTTTCACATCGCTGCAACTGATCAAAATAAATGGAAGCGGCACGCAAGAACCATTGTACTCCCCACAACTTCAAAAATGAAACCCAATACGTTATGACAGGCACAGACGTCGACTCAAAGTCCCCTCCAGTCAAAGTAACGCATAGATCTTTGTACTCCTGAGAAACAGTGCGAATTCCACACAACTAGGACAATTGTGACCAACAAATTAGAAAACAAATAGCGAAGTGGCACTAACCCTAAATACTTGCTCCATCGAAGCAAGAGAGACCTTTCCTTGAATATTCAACATCTGATTGATAAAAACTTCAATATTAAATACTCCATCCCCAGAATGCCAAGAGTTCTCCAAACTTTCACATCTTGCAGTAAAACCAAGAAAATCAAATTTTGCATCTTTTCCGAATTCTTTCACGTTCAACATGAAACGCATCATTTCGTCTTCATTGTGCTCTTTGTCATCGAGTAATGACCAAACGATCCACATGTTCCACTCCATTCCCCACTTCTTCAAGAATTTCAACAACAGTTTGAATACGACAAGACCGGAAGCGTAATCCTCTCCAGCGATCGACCCAACAAGATTTTCGTACTCTTGGAGAGTAGTATTAAGTCCACAAGCTTTGAAAGTCACAATGAGCTTTTCACTGATATCACCGAATTCTTCAGTTTTGCTCAATTTCTCCAAAAGGCCACGAAGGTCGAAGTCTTCGTCGGAGTGCCAACCGCTTTGCAAAAACTTGCATCGTTCAATAAATGACCGCATTGTGAATCTCAGAGTTGTCAACTTTCCTTTCACCATCATTGGAATTTCCTTGATTTCGGCCTTGAATGCTGACACAGATTTTTCAACTTGCTGTCGCTGCTTCACGATTGCCATCATGTAAATAACAGCCCACTCAGAACCAAGCTTCTTCAACAAATAATGAAGTTCTCGCATTGCTGTCATATGTAGGCTATAGTCTCCGAAGAGAGCCACAAGCAATTCCGCGTACTCAGTAGAACGTCTATCGAGATCAATACCAGACAGCACAAACGCCTCATGAAGAGAGTCTTGCTCCAAACGTGTTATTTTTAAAATACAATTGCACCATTTCTGCAAGCTAAATTCCCGGTTGTGAGATCTGCACTTGGAGACAAAATGATGCAAATCGAATTGAACATTTGCTCCTAATGCATAAACTCGCCCCAAAAATGTCTTTATGAAAATAAATTAGAGTTGGAAATCAAACAAAACCACTTACCATAACAAGTGCATTTCGAGTTGCATGCTCGTCCAGTACTGTATCAATTGTTTCCCAGTATATTCCAGGGCCCCAAACAAGGACAAACAACCACCAGCTTCTAAAAACTTCAACAGCATAGTCAACAGATCCGCACGTGTTGGTGACGATTTCGGCATAATCCTGGTCCGATAAGTTCAACCCACATTCAAGCAGTAATCGTCGAATGTCTGATTCAGAGCTTATGTCATCACAGGCAGCCAGCTTTTGCAAGAATGTCTCCATGCTGAACACAGGATCCAAAATCCTGCACGAATTTTGGAACCCGACAGGATCGAATTTCGCTTTCGGGCCGATGTCGTTAATACTCGAAATCCAAATCTGTATCCGGATCAACAACCAAGCAGATACAACGAGTTCTTACCCTTCCAGCATGCTTCGATTGATCGATGGTCACTGTTGATAGGTCTCCCACATGAGCGAGGAATTTGGACACACCAATTCTCCGGATATTAACAGCAAATACGTAAAGGCCTTCCAGATCCCAAAAGCCAAGCAAGGTAGTCATGAGTTGAGCCTCTTCCAGTTGCGAAGTCTCAAGGTTGGCGAACTTGAAACAGGCATGAATTTTTTCCTCAGTCATATTCTTCTGGACAGTCGAAAAAGAGTCCAAGAATTTGAAAATACTAAAAGCAGGCGAGATTTTCTCGCATTCGTGAATGAAAGCAAATACTTCCGGATTAAATTCCGAGTACTTCTGGTGGATGATTTCAACACCGTCCTTGCAATGAAGATTCAGCGATTCAGGTTCAGGTATTAAGCTCACCTTAAAATCCAAAGGCTCCACATTATCTGCGTTTGACCACAATGGTAGGATTTTATAGTAAAACCTACGAGCGCCGAACGAAGAAATTATCGCCGGTAATTCCATCAACAACTTCGAAGACTTTTCACGCGATCCACTGATCAATATCATTATCTCGTCAAAATGATCAGGGGTAATTGTAGCACCACATTCATACAATATAGCCAGAATCTTTTCATCACTGACAGATCCTTTCACTTCTCCAAGCTTGTTAATGAACGCGTATGGGTCAAATGACGGAGACCGTGCATTGATATTGGACACCACGTGGGCCCACCAGCCTCTGGAAACAACGTCATGGTACTTGAGTACCAAGAGATGAGCAGCCACTGTGTCTTCGGGAGACTCGACCCGAGGCCGCAAGTGTGGTTTGGACTTGCCCGATGATGCAGAGCTGTTGTCCGTCAAGTATTCCAGGAAGCTCTTTCGCCGTTCCACACGGTTCATCGACAGTTCCACAAGGGAGGATGAAGCAGATGTTCTTCTAGTCACTTCCTTCCTTGTCTCTTCCAGCGGGAATAATTCGTCAACTGACACTAAAGATGCACGCTTAACCATTGCCACAACAGGCTGGACGATGGCGCCATCGCGTGAATCTCTGAAAGAAATAACCGAGCTGCGGGGTTTCACGATTTCAGGTGATTCTGCTTCTGTATTGATCTCGGAAATCCTTGTTTTCGGTTTCAGTCTTGGATCGTCTGAGATGGACATCCGTTGAGGTGCGGATCCAGAAGAACCGGGACTGCTTTTCTGCTTCGCAAATCGCGGATCTTCAGAATACGAGCCACGTGACGGAGATCTCATCAGTTCCGGTCCAGCATAAGAAGAAACAAACGATCCCCGTTTTCCTGTTGCTTTTGTCGCAATCTGGGGCGACAATACTTCTCGCAGAGACGTTTTCTTCGAATTTGACGACTTTGACTCAACAATTCCCTTCGGGGGTTGCGCCTTCACAGGAACAATCTGGAACCGCATTAGATTATTCATTCATTGAAGTTATGCAAACCTTTAAGATCCGATTCCTTCTTTGAACTTTCTTTTCGGCCTTTGCTAGCACTGGGGAAATGATGTTGACGAAAGAAACCGGTCCAGCTTTAGAAATAGATTCCGCCAGCACAGCGTAAGCCGGAAGAATTAGTGTTGACTGACCGGAAACCATTTCTTCCTCAATCGATTCTAAGTCTTTGGAAGACAGGTTCGCGTTTGATTCACCCAAAATTCGTAAGATAACATCAGATGTTACAGCGTTCGGAGGTATTTCACTTAATTCGCGAGCGAATGCGAGGAGATCAAAGTTTGGTGAGAGCAAAGACACACCATCCAAGAACCGTGCCCACCATCCTGACGGAGGAGTTTTCTGGAGAGTGTCTATTACTTCGAGCTCTTCGGCATCAGGAGTTAATACAGCCGGTAGCACCTCCCTCATGAAGACAGTCGGATTACTGGATTCCGCATAAGCGCTTCCAAGAGTCTTGAATGCCAAAAAGGCTGATGACGGTTCTTCAGGGCTTACTGCAGTCAGAATCAGATTCAGTTGTTCGTCGGAAACGTGAGCTCCAGCCTTGCCAAGTGCATCTCTCAGGAGACTTTCGTTTACATCCAGCGATTTATCCAATTTCGCCAAAGATTCAGCGAAGATTTGGACATCAAAACTTGGCGACAATTTTGCAACATGCCGCAGGAAACGAGAAAGCCATCCAACTGGTCCGGCATTGCTAACAGACGCAATCGTGGTAATCTGGGGTCTCCTTTCCGCAACCCAAAGACCCAAGGACGGTAAAACACCTGACAAGACGCGTTTTACGCCCAGCTTACGAACAGCTTCTGAAACAGTTTCGAAGGCTTTGATTGCTACCAGATGTTTTCCGGGAACAATGGATTCCTTAACCAGATCAAACTGCTCAACGCTGAGGGATGCATTGCAATCTCCCAGGCGTCTCATAAGGGTTGCGTCATCCATCTTACCTTCAGTCTTAATTTTCGAAATGAACAACGCCAAATCAAATTCTGGTGCAAATTCCCCGATCTTTCTCAAAAATCGAGGCCACCAGTTCCCGGGAGCAGCACTTTTGATTCGACGGATCCAGTATAGCTCATCTGCCGATGGTTCCAAAAATGCAGGCACGATTCGTGTGACAAAAGCTTCAGGTCCAACGAGTCCAGCAGACTCTGCCAAAGCCTCAAACGCGACGCACGCATCATCTGGGCTTTTGCCGTTGATTGACTGGCACAAATCAATATATTGCGCTTCCGTCAGCGCAGCGCCGGAATTCCTTAATTCCTCTTGGATCAATTCATCAGTAACATTCACAAATGATGGTATCTCCGACATCGTAATGACAAACTGGGGAAAGTCCAAAGACGGCGCAATTTCAGAGAGCTTCTTCATCATTTTGTCGAACCATCCTTCCGGTGCAGCGCGCTCCAAGGTGGACCTGGCCTCAGCTATCTGAAACTCTGATTCCAAATCCGGAGAGTTCGGATCGACAGGAACAAATTCGCGGATAGAAGATAAAACATGTGCTGGAGAATCACGGGCTTGTTTTGAGGTTATCAATCGGAACGGAACGGAAGGGCGGACATCTACATCGCCGGAGTTCCTCCTGCTGCTTGTTGTAGACGGAGTTTCTTGACCACTGACGCTTTGAGGGAATTGTCCGGGTTCAGGAGTCTAATACCAATTTAAAAAGATCGCTACCACAAACAAACTCACAGATTTCGTGTATCTCATCGTGGACTGGCGACTTCGTGGCTTTGTCGGAGAATTGGAAATCGACTCTTCCTCATTTTCTGGGGTCTGGGAACTGAAAGAGTATCTCAAAGTAGATCTACGGCTTCTTGATCTGGACGAGTCCACAGTGGCCTCGGTCAAATCTTTGATCTGTGCTTCAGATACTTGGTCTTTCGCTGCAACCACCTGAGCTCCAAACGGTCAGGTAGGGACAAAAAAATGACACTAACTCTAATAAGGCGTGAACGCTTCAATGTAGCAGGCCTTTTTGCCAGAATGGGAGAAACTACAGCCAAGAACTCTGAAGGCCCAGTTTGCTGCACACACTCGGCCAATGTTCGATAAATTGATGCAGGAGAAACCTTTTGGTTGCGAGAAACTCTCGCTTCCACTTGCTCGAATTCAGAAATCACAAGTGGCGCATTAGCCTTTGAAAGAAGATTCAAAACAGTAGGACTATCCAATTCGTCCAACGCGGTGGATGACAGTCCTAGCAGGAATACGTAAAGGTCGAAATCCGGAGCATAGTAGTAGATTGATTCGAGAAAGCGAATCCACCATCCGCCGGGCGCGCATTTTTTAAGCCTTTCGATGACACGTATGTCATCCAAATTTGATGCAAGAACTGACGGGACTATTTCAAACATGAACTCATCATTGTCCCCAATGGTTCTATATGCAGCTCCAAGTGATTTGAGGGCAAAGGTTGCTTCTTGTGGATTGTCACCACTGATTGACGCAAGAACGTTGGCGAGGTCGGAGCTGTCGATCTTGGCACCGGATACATTGAGCAAATCGATGATCTCTGCCTCACTTAATTCCACGTCGCTCGGTACCTGGGCCATACTTTGGGCAAATATTGTGACATCGAATGACGGCGACGTTTCGGCAATCTTTTTGAGGAATCGTGTGAACCATCCTTCTGGACCGCTATTTTCAATCGTCGCAACGGCCAAAGACGCTGGTTTCTTGTCCGCGACCCACATTCCAAGTGACGGCCTACAACAAATTATTTGATGAACATGAAACGACATACCACTCACAAGACCCCGCTAATGAGTGCCTTTATTCCGATTGTGTGCACAGCATCAACCATGGCTTTGAATGCACTTGTAGCTACAAGTGGTTTCCCAGGAACAATGGCTTCTTTAACACGATAAAATTGTTTCGCGGTGAACTTCGCGTTACTCTCTGCAAAAGCTTTCAGAATGTTTTCATCGGTGACCATAGGAAGCGGAACTGATTTTTCCGGAACTACGAAAGGCTTTGAACCAAGTTTCGTCATGAATTTGATCAAATCGAACTCCGGAGAGTATTTTCCAACTTGCCGAAGAAACCGAGGCCACCAATCCCCAGGAGCAGCAGCTCGAATTTTCTTAATCCAAAACAACTCCTCAGGAGACGGCTCCAACACTTCCGGAAGAACCTTCGCAATGAAAACCTCTGGGCCAACGCGGCTGGCCGCATCAGAAATGGCCTCAAAAGCAGCTTGCGCTCTCTTCGGATTTTGGTTATTAATACTTTTCACGATATCCATGAACTCCACATCTGTAAGAGCGGCGCCTGCATTTGCCAATTGACTTCGAATTACTTCTTCGTCAATAACAACAGACACCGGTATTTCCGCCATAGAAGAAGAAAACTTCGACATATCGAATGACGGTGAAATCTCAGAAAGTTTCTTGATCATTCTGTTAAGCCATCCTTGCGGCGCAGCATTTACTAGTTGCGCTTTCGATTCCGCAACATCTGCTTGCTGATCTGGTTCTGAAGCGGCAGGAGTAAACGGTCGATCTTCAATTGCCGCCAATCCTTCTTGTTTCACAAGAGTTGTCTTCACATGCTTGCGAGGTTTTAGACGAGGAATCGATGAAGGATATAGCTTTTCCTCTCGAGGCTTGATTGGGGGGGAAATAAGGTAAAATGCATCCGTTTCAGTACCTTCTTGATGAATTGGAAACACTTCATCCCCAACGGCTACTACTTCCAGGGTCGCTTTGTCAGTCTGTGAATATTTCAGAGGGCATATAAAGAAAAATAGGATCTCACAGAAGTTGGAATTACAACCACTTTCTCCGCAAAAGCCTTTTCGGCTTCATTTTCAACGACGGCAATTGGCTGGAGAAAGTTAACGAGCAAGACACGTTCACAAAAATGTTACCGGTTCGACAAAATCTGAATCGATATTTAACGATTCATCTTTCTCTTTCAAAGTCAGTAATTCAGCGAGGCGTTCTTGAACATTTGGTTCCGAGGACTTTGCTGCTGCAATCTTGGTCAATTTAAAACCCTTTCGCCCTGTTGCGGCTTTCACAGTTGCAGACTGCGACCCGGCGGGAAGTTCAATTTTCGAAGACGAAATATCAGATTCTTCAAAGATTTGCTCCTGTGAGACATCGGTTGAAACAATAGTATCAGAGACAACGATTGAAGAATCGACCATCGCATCCTCCCGAATCGTTACGTCTGCAGAAGCTGTGGTGACTGGATCAACCGTTTGTTTCTCAAGGGAGAACTGTTTCAGAACTATTTCCTGAGGGACACTCGATGTTGCCTCGACCTTTCCATACTCAACACCCTGCGCCGAATTCACAGTTGCAGACTCAGAGGTCGCTATGAGTTCAAGAATGTTCGAAGAAGTATGGCCAGGCCCGCTCGGTACTTCAGTTTCCGACACTATTTCCTTTGTAACGATAGTTTCATCCGTTACAATCGTTTCCGAAGTAACCGGTTCGTCTTCTCGAATTATAACTTCTCCAGTCGCTGTCGGAACCAGTTCAAGTATGGGTTTTTCATTGGGAACTTCTGTCGGCTCCTGCGCATTTGATGTCGCTACGATCTTTGTCAATTTAAATCCTTTTCGTGCTGTACTTTTCACCGGAGCCGACTCGGAACTAGGAGGAAGTTCAGCAATCAACGGTACATCCAGTTCTCCTGCCGTTTGCTTCTCTACCGCAACTTCGTTAGAAACAACGGCTTCCGAAGATACCTCGCGAATTAGAACTTCTTCAGGAGCTTTCGGAATAAGCTCAATTGTCGCTTTCTCAATAGGTAGTTCTTTGGGGCCAAGTTCTGGAGGGAAATTCGACGTGGGAACGACCTTGGTCAATTTAAAGGCTTTTCGGACTGGAGCGCTTTTTTCCCTTGCAGACTCTGAGTTTAACGGAAGTTCAACATGTGCAGGAATATCAGAATCGCTAGAGGAGTCCTTCCCAGACAGAAGCACCGGTTTGAAGTCAACCGGTTCGGAAGCGTCCTCCCGAATTACCATTGCAACAGACGGTGCGGGAATCGCCTCAACAGTCGATGTCTCAAAGGCCAATTCCTTAACATCTGGTTCCAAAACCACATTCACTGCTGGCGCTATCTTTGTCAATTTGAATCCTTTTCGGGCTGCCGGACTCTTCACCGTGACAGACTCAGAACTGTGGGGAAGGTCAATAGTCCCAGCAATGTCGGATTTTTCAGATTCTTGTTTCTTCGAGGCGACTTCACTGGAAGCCAGAGATTCCAAAATAACACTTTCTGAGATAAAATCTTTCTCCCAAACCAACTCTCCTGCAGATGGCGTTACGGTTGATTTCTCTGTGAAGAGCTCTGGTTCGGCTGGCACATTCGATGAAGCGGCTATCTTTGTTAACTTAAAGCCCCTCCTACCAGGCGTGCTTTTGGAGGTGGAATCCTCGGAAATACCGG
Source organism: Entophlyctis luteolus (assembly GCA_027604725.1). NCBI lineage: Eukaryota > Fungi > Chytridiomycota > Chytridiomycetes > Chytridiales > Chytriomycetaceae > Entophlyctis > Entophlyctis luteolus. Next base: position 121,835 of record JADHYT010000010.1, on the reverse strand, counting down.
GAACTTCATCCACCGACGAAATTTCAGATTCTGCAGGTACTGGCTTCTGCGGGGATATGCTACTCGAAATGACAGTCGAAGAAACTACTTCCGAAGCTACTACGCCTGCACTTTCCGGAATCAAAACTTCTCTGGCATCTGCGGGAATAGCGGGTTTCTCGATGGGGAGTTCCTTTAGTTCCAAAATCGCGGGGGCATTCGATACTGGCGCGAATTTTGTCAATTTGAAGCCCTTTCGTCCCACGGTACTGTTCGCCGTTCCCGACTCGGAACTGCCAGGAAGTTCAACAATCGGCGGTGCCTCAGATTCGCCATATACTTCCTTTTGCGAGGGAACTTCGCTCGAACCGATTGTTTCCGAAATAATAGTTACCGATGCAACGATTTCCGAATTAACAGTTTCCGGTGGAACGATTTCAGAAGCAACCAACTCGGTTTTCTTTACCAGCACTTCACCTGAAGGCACCGGAGGAAGTTCCACCGTGGAAGAATCTTCCGTTGACTCCACAAATATTGACTGTTCTTTCTCAACTATGGGAACAGACCCATCAGTCTGGCCTTCGGGCGGCAACACAGAAACATCTTCGACAGTCGACAGAACTTCTTTTACAGACACTGATTTTGTCAATTTGAAAGCCTTTTTTGGTTTTGGTGCCACGGTTGATTCCAAATGGGGTTCACTGGCTGAAACAGAGCCATGAACCACATCAAATACAACTGTTTCCTTCGACGGCTCCACTGCATTTGCAATTGCATCATCAATGATATCCTGTGTAACAATATTCTTTCCATCGCGAACAGTGTTTTCGCCACTAGGTAACGGTGCTGATTTCATTTGGCTGACGACGGTCTGAGAAGCTTCTGTTGGTTCGTCAATTATGCTTAATTCTTCAGCAGCCTCCACTGGTATATCTTTTTCAATAGGTTCAAGACTAAAATCATCATCGCGAACCACTGGAACTAAGATCGACTCAGTTTCTTTTACCGCAGATTCCTCGATGTATTCGGTCACGATAATTTCAGGAATACGAATTTCAGCATTTTCCGCAGCAATTGGTCGGTCTGTGTCTGAGACGGATTTTGCAATGACTGATGGGTCAGAAAATGCACGAATACTGTTAAAAATATCTCTCGAGAAATCTTCACTGGCATCAGTCACCACAGAGTCCTCTAAAGTTGACGAAATTGTTTTCGTTATTTTGAATTGTTTCCTGACTGGAGGCACTCTTTCTTCTGTTTCGGTTACAACGGCAAAAGCTGGTTCGTCCGCTTTAGAATCATCTGGTACATTTTCCAGAATGTTCACGGGAATAACTTCATCTTTCGGTTCACTTCGCGATACATCAAAAGCCAAAGGAGGTTCGGTATACTGAGGCAGTCCAAAATCAACTGAAACTGATTTGCTTTCAACTGCAACACTGGGTACCGTCGTTTTCGCTGGTGATGTGTCAGTATCACCCGCGGAGACAGTTAGCGGCACTATTTCGCGATCGATATTCACAACAACAGATCCAGATGCAGCTTCCGGGAGTGCGTCCACCTGAAAGTATGACGGTGGCAATTCGTTCTGACTGGAAGACTGAACTTGAGGTTTCTCAACCGGATTTTGAGGAATTTCTTCATATTTTTCCACCAAAATTTCGATCTCCCGGTCTTTCACGATCACAGGACGTGATTCGTTCAAAAGATCGACGACCACAGCCTGTTGACTGTTAACCTCTTCCAAAGTTAAAATCGAAGTAATGTCTGGTTTTTGCTCGATCACTGTGGACAAATCCACCGAAGGATAACTTGAAGACTCAATCGCCGGAAGTTCCTTGCTCGAATTTACTTCGATTGTCGGCTTCTCCACAAGGTCGAAAGTAACACCGGCAGCACTGTTGGTGTCCGCATCTCTAACTGGAGCCAAAACTCCCCATATTGATTCAAAAAACCCTTTTGCGGGCTTTGCGGAAACTTCGGCGACAGATTCACGCGGCGGACTTTCACTCGGGGTGGGAAGTTGATTTGCTTGAGAAGGAACAGTTGGCAGAATTATGGAGCTTTCGCTGGACGGATCCTGGGGAATATCTTCCTTGGACAGTCCTTCAGCAATAACGCTGTCAGGTTTCTGTTCGACAACGACCTTTTTAGTCACTACAATTCCTGTGAAAACCGGTCAGACAAGATACACAACCCAATAAACATACGCTTCTTCGGCACCGATGAGGAAGCTGATGTCGGTAGTGTTTCGTCCTTAATTTCCTCGGTAACTGCAGATGTTTCAACAATTTCTTCAACGGTCTCCAAGCGGACAGGAGGTGCAACGTCTGGACTTACTGAAACCTCTTCAACCTCAAATGATACCTTCTTTTTGGTTTTCACGACTGCAGGTAGGTGAGAAAACCAACAGAAGGGACCTAGGAGACTTACCCAATTTCTCGTTCAAACTTTCAACATCGTTCAACGGTAAAGCTGCATCGCTGAATGTTGTAAATTCTGAAGACTGGTTGTCCCCAGTTGGTACAAATATGTCAATAGATTTGCTTGTCTCAGGTTTTGCGCCAATATCAGCAGTAATATTTGATGGTTTCAAAGGCAATTCTTCAGGATTTTCGTTCATATGCACAGGAATGTCACTTGTTGTTGGAATTGGGGCTGTGTAACCGACTTTGAACGACTTGATTCTTGTTGAAGTTTCAACCTTTTGGGTTTCTTCTGCCTTCGTCTCAATTTCAGCAGGAATGACCGTATCAAGGATGGTACTTGCAACCGGCATTGAAGTTTCTTTGACTACTTCACTGGATTTTGGAGTCGGTGCGGAATAACCCACTTTGAAAGTTTTGATTTTCGTAGTCGTTTCAACACTTCGTACTTCTTCTGGTTTGTCAACGCGATTTGCTACAATTTCCGCTGCAATCGCGGTTCCGGCTCCTACCATTGCTGTTGTAAGCAAAACATCTTCCAAAGGCTCTTTCGCAGGCGGGACGACGTCGCTTGATGCTGCATTAGGGGCTGTGTAGCCCACTTTAAACGTCTTGATTCTGGTAGAAGGTTCAACACTTCGGACTTCCTCTGGTTTTGGAGTAAATTCAACTGCCGGAGGAACTTCTTTGGGAATTTCGCTGACTGGCACTGCGACCTCACTAGACGCTGGAATCGGGGTATTGTAACCAACTTCGAATGTTTTCACTTCGGTCGTCGTTTCAACATGTCGTGTTTCAGCAGTTTTTGGAACTCTGCCTTCTTCACTCTCCGCTACAATGACGGATACAGCGGCAAGACTTCCAAGCGTCACTGGAGCTTTTTTCGGAACCTCGCTCACATTCACTTCCGTATCAGTTGATTTAGGGATGGGGGAAGTGAAACCGACTTTGTACGTCTTAATTTTGGTCGCCGCTTCAACATGTCGTGTTTCCTCCGGTTTTGCAGCTCGGTTTGCAGCAATTTCAGAAGCAATGATGGCACCGGCTCCAATCGTTGCTGTTGCCAGCACTGTCTCCTTCAGAGCTTCGTTCGCCGGCAAAATTGATGTCGGCTTCGGGGCTGTGTGACCAATTTTGAACGTCTTGATTCTAGTGGAAGTTCCCACATTTTGGGTTTCCTCTATTGCAGGAATTACTGCATCTGATACGGGAGGAACTTCTTTCGGAACTTCGCTAACAGGCACCGGGACATCACCAGGGGTTGGAGTCAAGGCCGCGTGTTCCGTTTTGACAGTCTTAACTTCGGTCGTAGTTTCAACATAGCGTTTGTTTTCAGTTTTTTCAACTGCTTTTGCTGCAATTTCAGCTGCAATTACGGACCCAGCAGCAACAGCAATGGCCACAGGAGCCTCTTTGGGAACTTCGCTCACGTGAACTTCTGCATCACTTGAGGTGGGAGTCGGAGCAGTGTAACGAACGTTGTACGTCTTGACTTCGGTAGTTGTAGTTGTTTCAACATTTCTTGTTTCCTTTGCTTTTGCACGATTTGCTGCAATTTCTGCTGCAACGATGGCACCAGCTCCAAGAGCCAATGTTGCGGGCACCGCCTCTTTCAGAGACTCACTTACAGGCGCCACAACGCCACTTGATGATGGAGCCAGAGACTCGTAACCTCCATTGTAGGAAGTAAGTTCGGTCATTTCACCATATGCTGTTTCCTCCTTTGCAAACGCGTGTTTGAACACATCTGCTTGTTCGAAAAGTCTGGGTTCGACTGTAGGTATAAAAGGGCCTGCAGGAAAAGTCACTTGTTGCAAAGAAAAAAAGTTAGTTACCTATACTTGGTGCACCAGAATCTGCCGCGCCCAAATTACCAGGGGGGGCATATGGTGGCATCGAATAAGGGGTCGGTGTCGTCGGAAAGGACGCAGCTGGCGGTATGCTTCCAACTGCAGTCTCCACTTTGTTTTTGAAAACATTCAATGAAATAGAAGTATGAAAAATTAACTTACTGTTTTGGTGGGCTGGTGCTGTCGCTGTACCCGTCGACCCTCGACCTTTCTTGAAACAGCAATACCACCACATTCCTAAACTGCAACACAACACCAACAGAATCGGGAACAAAATCGCAAGTGCCAGTTTCCATCCACTAATTTGAGAACTGCCTTCATTTCCTGAATCGGTTGTTGCGGGCACTACTGCTGTAGCTGTTGCCGTGGTCGTGGTCGCAGTGGATGAATTCACAATCGGAAAGCCACCAATCGCAGGAACTGTCCAACCGATGGGGAATCCTCCTTCTGATCCACCGGATGTTGTGGGCCCGGTCATAGGGATACCAAAGAAAGCACCGCTTGAGCTGTCGTTGGAGCATGTTACCGCCTGCGAAGTGTACGCGGCTACCGTTCCTGTCGACGACTGCCCACCAAACTTCACAGTGACGAAATGCCCACCATCTAACACAGACACGGTTGCGCCAAAAGTGCCCTCGCCACTTTGATAGTTTGATGGGATCCCAAGATCGGTCCAAGTTGACGTGGATAAATTCAGGTATGTCAAATGAGGGTTTGGTTGATGAGATGGGGTTTCGCCCCCAAAGCAAAAAACGCCTCCAGTCGGTGCAACAGTGGAAGACCAAGAAGTGCAAGAAGCACCGTCAAGCGTTTCCAGTAATGTTGTCGCGGATGTTGTGGTCAGTGTCGACCACTCATTTTGATCGATCGAGTATTTTAAGGTCGGAAGTTGGGCGGTGAGGTTCGTCAACTGGGCGCCGAATAGAAGCAGAAGTTCATTAGTGGAAGGTATGGACACCAGCTGATGGCCATATCGATTGTCCGGAGCTGTTAAAGTTGCCGTCACACTTGACGTGACATTGAATGAAAAGAATGTAGTGGCAACATCAGCTCCATTTCGGGTGGTTCCACCAAATACATAAAAAAGATCATTAAGGATAGTGCATGAATGTCCTTAAGAAAAGTTAAAAAAATAAAACACAATAAGGCGGCAGATTACCAACTCGGTCAGTCAAAGGCGACGCAACAGTAGCTGGTGTTATCCAAGTATCGTTTCGAATGTCGTATCTGTATATGACAGACCGTGGATCGGCAGTCGCAGTGCCTCCAATACAGTGCATAATGGATGTAACAAGATCGAGTGCGCAACATTGAAAAGATGTTGGTAAAGGATTGTTCGAATAACCTTTTGTGATGGGTGAGAAAAGAAAGTCAAGTAGGCGCAAATGAATGAATGATTGGAGATGAATGGTGCGAGCAATTTACGTTTCGGAAACGCGCAAACAAGCAACACAAACAATGCTGTGACCAACCTGAAGTGACACCAGTCACAGGATCGATGTATTCGACGGCAAGACCATTGCATGGCTGCGAGCAAATGTAATTCGAGGTACTGGGAGAAGCCAATCCCGCTGCGGTCTGTGAACAAGTCTCTCCCCCGAAATAAACGACAGCTCCCGATGTTGGATCGTACACTCCTGTTTGTGCCAATACCTTTGTGTTTGTACGAGGGCGAGGAAGTTGTGCAGAACGTCAGGGCAATGGGCATATGCGAAACAAGTGACTCACAGGCTCGTAACAAGCACTAACAAAGAACGGCGACATCCACGACCCGATAAGCGCAGCAGCTACAACGGCTGCTAGGACCGCCGGTGCGTGCGCCGACATGTTGGCGGGAGCAGTGCGAACAACAAGGAAACAAAAGCAGAATGAAATGTGCACGGGGCGCACCGATTTCAATGGGCCCTGGAGCGAGGCAGCAAGCTGATTAACAGCGAGAGCGCCGCGTGAGATGGGACAGCCAATCCTTTCCGTTCATGCCAAACTGACATCGTCAAAGTCAATGTGAAAGTCCATGTCAAGTCAACAACGCCAAGCTAATTTTAGGAAGTAGACAGGAGTGGAGTGGAGTGGAATGATGTGTATGGCACATCTCATGGCGGCGTATGGCATGGCCACTGCAATGTGCCGCTACCGCTGTCGATGAATCCCGGTCGCCGCAGAGTTGCGTGTTGCAAATGCTTCGAGATAAAAACAAAATGCCAAACCCCGCAAGTGCTCGCAGTCCCACGCAATCGCCTGCGCGTGCCGCGCTCATGGCATGGACAGTGGCTGCCCCGACCCCATTCGCTCCCGTTCCCGCCCCCGTCGTCGCCGATGCCGCTGTTGGCGCGTCTGCCAGTTCGGGCGCGAAGCGCTTGTCGAAATCCTTGCCGGTTTCAGCCACCAATTTCCTCGAGCAGAAAAGAACATCCGCTGCCCTACGAAAGAGCGCCATTATTGAGTTTGAAAGTGACCGCTCTCATCACAGCCGTCGTTCAAGTGTTGCCGTATCTGCCCATTCGGGAAGACCAGACCTCAGCGACAGCGATGACGACAGCGATAACGACGAAATCCAATTCAGTCTCTCAAATGCTTCTGAGAAACCTTCTTCTAAACGCGCAAGCAAGACAAAATTTGACGATTACCTTACTGATTATGATATGGTACACTTTCATTCTTTTTACTCAATTATCTAAATGTATCCAGCAGAAGAATCCCAAACGGTCGAGCAAGCGCTATTCCACTGTTCCGGCACCACCAGACACTCACTTCCTTATCTCAAGTGGTGGGTTTCACGAGCAGATTTCACGCGACGTCGAAAAACAAAAGCTTGAATCAGGCACTAAAAGAAGAAGGCGCTTTCTTTTGGCTGCAATATTGGTGCTTATTCTTGGAGTTGTGGCTGTAGTTGTTTGGGCCGTTAAAAAAAGGGCCGCGGACTTCTCCGGCATTCCAGGCACAAACAGCAACCTAGCAGCTGCCACTATATCTACCTTTGATGAATCTTCATCACCTACAACTGCCCCTGCTGCGGCTTCATCTGTGGCAATTATTGTTGAGGCGGTGACCGGAACATCAATTATCACTTCTTCATCCTCGCCCACAACGTTAGCCTCCTCGGCATCCTCTACATTAGACCAAATAGCATTAACCACAACTTTTCAACAAATTGTTACAACCACATCTTTTCAAGAAATTGTTCATACTTCCCTAGAAACATTCGCAACTTCCACCACTACCACAACCACTACCACGACAAGCACAACAGCGGCTGAAGTTGTACCCACAACCTCAACTACAACAACAACCACGTCAACAACTACTACGACCACAATAGTTCCTGAAACTACCGCCGCTGCTGTTGTTGCCTCCGGCTCAGTAAGTGAAAATTTCCTAAATTGAACGTTCTCACAGTCAAATTAGTCCACGTACTCGATCAAGTTTACGTACTTCGGAAATGGTGAGAGCACAAGTGCTTCGACTTTCATGTGTGGCAACAACGGTTATGCAAGCGAGATGCCCGCTGCGTCTGATATCATTGCTATTTCGCAAACCCTTGGACTCCAGTTGTTCAGCAGTTACATGACCGCGAGCCAGATTGCCGATTTTGAGAACGTGGCTGCGCCGATGTGTTTGAGTCAAGTGGTGATAACTGTGAACGGCGTGTCATCGACCAAAACCGTATATGATGTTTGCGACGACACGAACGGATGTGCCAAGAATGACATTGATTTCTGGGACCCTGCAAATGCGCGCGGATACTGCGGGGGGTTGGATGCGTGCACGCAGTCGGTGGAACTTGCCGGGATTTGGCACGGTTGAGGCTTGAGCGGACTTTTGTCACGATTTTGTCGCTTTACCAAACAAATTTCGAAATCATGGAAACCGCCCACACCGTCTCGGCTTCCCCTGCTGCGGTTGGCTCCAAACATATCGACCCAACCGTATGGTACCGACCACAGACGTCCCACGTCTTTGTGAACGTTCTGATCGCGGTGGTGGCGTCTGCCGCCGTGTTATCACTTGCGGGAGGATTTGATTCGCGGCTTCTTGGCGATCTCTCAGCTGCGGTGACCTCAGTCATTGCATTACATGGCGCCTTGGGAACTCTACTGGCTGTGTTTTATGGGGTTTACTTGCTGTTTGGCGGCAAAGCTCCTGTGAAGACGAAGGGGCTTTCATAGCTGCTGTCTAACGAATCATTCTACATTCGCCTTGGTTGTTCGTGTCGTTTTCCTTTCTGTTTTCATCGCATAAACAAATATATTGTTGGAATCTCGAAACATACTTAGATCCTCAAATCAACAAAAAAAAAAAAAAAGTAAAGCAGAGAAAAAAAGGTTCAAACTATTCTGTCCGGCACCTGCAGCGAGTCCGAACTTTTAACTACATCTGAACCGGAAGGTGCAGCAGCGAGAATACTGAGATTCTCGCGACTGGCAGCCGGGCTCGAAGAGGGTGTGAGTTTTGTCTTGAATTTCTGGATTGCGCGCATCACTGTCCACACGGGATTGAACACCGACACTGCTGTCGCAATTTCCTCCTTTGTGATTTCCGTCACCATTTTGTGACAATTTTGGGCTTTGGTAGGGATAAGCGGATCCGCTGAATTATTTGTTATCCACGGATGATCCTAACAGCGGGAAGGGTTTTTTTTGTTGTCATAAGGCTCGTTTGGAAATTTGTCACAGAGCACGTACCCGAATTTCGTCCATCGTGATTCGGGTGTCAGGACTTTTGTCCAGTCTGCAATACGGTTGGAAAAAATCGAAAGCCAGAACTCTTACAATCTTCCAATAAGGTCAGCGAGATTTGATGACATCAATTCTATGGGTGGACTTGAGGGGAACAAAGTTCAGCGGTGGTGATGGAAAAAAGAAAGAAAAAAAAAAAGACACAAACGTTGAGCACTTAATTTGATCGTACAAATCAACGATTGAATCTCCTTTGAATGGCAAAGTCCCTCGAACCATACAAAATAAGGTAACCTGCAAGAAGCAGAAAGGCACACGTCGGAGAGCAACTCAAGGAACAATACTACCCACCCCTATAGCCCAAACGTCTACAGCTCTCGCCGATATTTCCCCATGATTTGGCATGCATAATTCTGGAGGAAAAAAAGCAGGCGATCCTTCGGTTTTCTTCGATTTATCGTTTCCCTGTGACGAAAATATCTCTGAAACGCCGAAATCCACTATCTTCAGAACATCGTCCTTTGAAATGAGAAGGTTGTCGGGCTGCCCAAAAATTGTATCAGGGCATTCACTGAAATCACAGATTCAAACTTTGATATCTGATGCAAACAACCGTCAGGAGGTATGAATAAAACAAACAACTTACCTCGATGTGCAATATCATGTTCATGAACTGTTTCGAAACAAAAAATTGGTAAAATGACGCAACAAAGTGCTGCGAGGGCTCTTACGATACTCTATCCCAAGAATGAGTTGTCTGAAATATCGTCGCGCAACATTTTCAGACAATGGATCTGTCGATTTGCTCATGGAAACGTCAATAACGGTGCCTTTTTCGACGAGTTCGTACACCATGTAGATAATTTCTTCGGAAGGATCGTGCAAGACCTCAAACAAACGCACGATATTTGGATGTTGTAGTTTCTTCATAATGGCGATTTCGCCGCGTACAAGATCAATTGGGTCGGGGGTTGATTGGGAAGCAGATGGCGCGTTGTTCGAGGGCAGCTGATTGCGCGACTGCATTTCAGAAGCGGATGGACCGGACACATTCGAATTAAGGCGTTGCCGTCGGGCAGCAGCAGCACCGACCCCTTGAAATGGGCCTCTGGGCCCCCCACTACCACCAGGACGCATTGCCAGAGCAGCCTTTGTGCGGCGGAGCTTTTTCGCATCCATTGCCTTGATAGCGACTTTGAAGCCGCGCACCAGATCGTCGGCGACATGAACGGTACCAAACGACCCGCGGCCAAGTTCGTGGCCAAGAACGTACTGGCCATTGAGGGTAGCAGCGCGGACGGACGCCTCGCGGGTCTCCTTCACGTCATCGGCCACAGACGACAACGACGCGGACGCCGAAGCAAGTGCAGACGGAGGCACAGGAGGGGCACGGCGTGCGGCAATGGAAGCAGGCGGCGGCGACGACGGGGATGACGCGGGGCCGGCAAGCGCGGCCGGGGGTGGCGGAGGCGGGGCGGGGATGAACGGCCGCGGCGGGTCTGCCATTTATTTGCAACAGGACGAAAACAGGGCCGATGCCACCGCTGCTCCCGCTCCCGCTCGCATCCGCCGACGAGCTGCGCGCTGTCTACACGCACATCGAGCGCAACGAGCATAAGGGCGGTGCCGACGCCCGCATGTTTGGCATGGAGGCCATGCCCTGCATGTGCAAGTGGGATCCCGGTGTGTGTTCACTGCGCTACGCCGCCCCACTGCTCGCCCCCTCCCCTGACTCCCCTTTGGCAGGCGACGATCTCGAAATGGCCTGTGGCGACTCCTCGGACTGCATCAACAGGTTTTTGCGTGTTTAGTGCCTGCGACACAATTCCGTTTTCAACTGTCCGCTTTTCGCTTGCGTTTCAGAGCTCTTTTTCTCGAGTGCTCAGTCGATGATTGTCCTTGTGGATATAGCTGCCAGAATAGGAGGTGAAGTGATTCTTAGTCTTCGGTAGTCCGCTCGGATCATTCGTTGACGTGCGTCCTTTGCTCGCTTCAGATTCTGGAACAAGCAATATGCTCCAATTACCGTCGTAAAGACCGATCTCAAAGGCTTTGGTCTCATGGCTACTCAAAATATCAAGAAGTAAGAATCGCCAAGGTCTCAGAAACGACTCTAATTCCAAAACCGTAGAGGCCAGTTCGTGATTGAGTATGTCGGCGAAGTAATTCCACAATCCATGTTCTTGAAGCGTGTCCGCGAATATAGCGAGCAGGGAGTCAAGCATTTCTATTTCATGAGCATCAAAAGTGAGGAAGTCATTGATGCCTATAAAAAAGGAAACCATGCACGTTTCATGAACCATAGCTGTGCTCCAAACTGTGAACTTCAAAAATGGGTGGTAAATACCCAAGTTCGAATGGGATTTTTCGCCATTTCGGACATAGCGGAAGGAGAAGAATTGACGTTCGATTATAAATTCGAGAGATATGGGTTCGTCGTTTTAACTTGTTTTCTTCGTCTGAAACTTGAACCAGAGCTGAACCGCAAATTTGTTATTGTGGCCAGCCTTCCTGCAAAGGTATTATCGGAGGTCAACAAAAAACTGTCATAAGTATCAATGGGGATGATGATGGGGAGGAAATTGATGAAGAAGAGGAGAAAGTTGTGGGAAAACCTAGACGAAAATCAGGATCCGATGATGAAGATGATTATGGATCTAAACGGGTAATTGTTTGTAACTTCCGGTCGTCTGTAACACCTTTTGTGTAGTACGAAGAACGCGGACTGCAATCTGTTGAGACCGTCAAAGCCTTTGTTAAATTAATGCTCTATTCAACGACTAAGCCTGTTAAGTTAATTCGGCTCCTTCAAAAACTGGAGGCAGGTTTTTCATGGTTGTCGCCGTATTTGACCAAATTTTTTATAGGCGACTCAAAACCCTCTCATGCAAAGAAAGTTCCTACAATACCATGGATTGCTTGTGCTGAAAACGTGCTTAGCACAACACTGCAAAACAAACGCTGCCATTTGTTATCAGACTTTGCGAATACTGAAAAACCTCCCTGCAGTTTCGAGAAACTCTATAATTGACAGCAAAATCGAAGACATCGTCAAAAAGATGATAGATACTGGTTCTGGAGGATACGCAGCAGCGCAGCTTGGGCAAGAATTACTGGAAATATGGGCACAATTTCAAACTGTTTATCGAATTCCGAAGAAACCGTCGGTAAGGACACAGCCACCGTTTGTTTCCATTCTGTAACAATTTTGTGCCAGACTCCTCCTGATCCTGCACAAGACAATGGACTGAAGCGAAACAGCCCTTCGTCTGGAGATGCTTCAACTCCCACTGTCAACCTCGTACCTTCAAATTCTGTCTTCAGCGCTGCAGAAGTAGCCTCAAAACGTTCGAAGTTTGACCAGTTGTCGCGCACTGGTTCCGGATCCAGCGAAGACATCGTTGGAGCAAGGGGTCTGCTATCTCGAAACGGATCGAGCAATGTCTTTGACCCTCACGCATTCAACAGACGAGAAGAGTCAGCCGGAAACTACGGTCCTGGAAAAGTTGTCATTGAATCGGTTTTGGATACCCTGCCGAAAGGATGGAAGTACGCCAAAAACGAAGAAGGTCGAATGTATTACTACAACAGCGAGTTGAAACTGTCGCGTTGGGATTTTCCTCGAGATTTAATAAGTGTGAATGGTGGGAATGGCGTCAGTCCGGCAGACGGTAGTTCCGCTTCAGCAGCTGTTGTTCCGGAAGTGAAAGTCAAAAGCTCAATTATTGAAGGACTTTCTGAGGCTGAGTATGAAGAGATCGTTAAGCGAGCGAATGAAGCGGCTGGTGGTGGAGGTGCCAGTCCTGAAGAGGGTGGAACCGCTGCGAGCAAGATCTTGCGAGCTTTGGTATGTTGTACTGAAAGATATTTTGGCTCATTTTGAGGACCAGGTATCAGAAATTGTTGTCAAAACGCTGAGTAAACACCGTGCGGAACTTGGTAACGATGGCTTCAAAAAGCTGGCACGAAAGGTTCAAAATTTTCTTTCACAATGGCAGCTAAAACCCACTGCAGGCATCTCATTCAGTACTGGACAAAGAAAAAGAAAAGAAGCTTCAAATAGATATTTTGCACGGGGTGGTCACCGATGAATCGAAAGTGCGCATCAAGAAATATGTTCATGTGAGTTTTTTATCGGAAAATTTGTGACTTACCAAAAATTTGTAGAAAATATATGAAGGGGAAAAGAAGAAACGCAGCGGACAAAGTGGTGGTAACGCTGGAGGTACAGACCAAAGTCGAAGGCAAACAACAGCTTCGGCAGGTTCAAAACCAGAGTCAAGTTTTTCGAAAAAGCTTTTGCACAAATAATGACTGTCTTTCATTGAATTCGTTCCTAACTGTGTTCCCAAAATCGAGAAGAAAACGGTCGTTTGGCACTCACATGTGAGCGCTATTTTGTCTGAGCATCGATGGAGCCCTGAATTATGGAAATTAGCAGACATAGCAGACAACGCTCGAATGGTGATCCAGAGACTGTGCGTAATGCGTTCGAACCATGAATTGTCTCGATATTCAGGATCATAGCGAAATTCCAATTTGTTTTGTCAGTTGAGTCATCACACATCTTTGTCAGCAGTCTTTTCCTGACAAATGCTTGTTCACAGGAAAACTGTGCAAGTATTGCACCAGCAGTCATACAGACATTACGCACATGATGAATTAGCTAGCTTTATTTTTAATATACATGCGTTTCAGAGACAATGTGGCCAGAATTTGAACTGCACAGCGCCAATGCAACGTAAATTCCCAACGCCAATAGATAGATGGCTGCAACAGCGATTGATGCTCCAACACCAGCGTATAGAATGCACCGTGCATCAGGATTCGCCGAATAGAAGCAGGTTGCAGCGATCACGCAATTCAATCCGATGAGAACGACCAGTCCAAACCACACAATCAACAAAATGGTTTTGTCGGACAAGATATGGCATGCAGTTTCCAACCGAGACAGCTGACGCTTCGATGTGCAAGACCGATCGTGTATAGGCAGCAGCGATTGTGTTTCTAGCATATTGATGTAAGGGTCTCTGTGCACGGTCTTTTTCTTTTTCGGGCGGAAATTGTGCGCAATTTGTCTTCCACAAAAAAATTTTTGCCCTCCAGTTACAAATCAATACAATCCTCCTCACAACTCCATCGCCACCGCCGTGTTGCTCAAGAGCTTCTTGTTCTGCTCTTCTAGCTCTTTTATTTCGGCTTCGAGAGCGTGGATTTCATCCATTGTGGCTTTCGTGTGGAGCGCCTCTTCCTGTTTCTCTGAAATACTTCTATCAGAAACATCACCACAAAATATCGATCCTGTACCGTAAGGTGTAGCGGAAAAAAGCTCATTTATGAATTCGTGATTGCGCTTGTAGCGCGCCAAACTGACCAGAACAGGCACAGAATGGTCTTCGAAACCTTGCGCAATGCACTTTAACTGAGGGAAACACACAAAAACCCACCCCAATAATCGTCTTCTGCTCGCACTTCTGTTGATTTCTAAATCTATATGAGAATTAACGTTCCAAAAGTGACTTTTTGAACCTTCGCGCTCCTCGGTTTTTTTCCTGTAACAGCGGGTTCATTTTTGACAGTTTCTTTGGCCGTCTGGACTTTCGATATGGATTCTTTGATTTTTAGGTACTGCACGAACATTAAGTCAGGTACTGCTGAGAGTACGAAACGCTTTCGCGTTCTGTGAGGATATCAGACATTTCGAAAAGAATCCGAAAGGTTTCTCACAAGACGACAGAATTCGTTGTTGAAGTAGTTCGAGTTCGTTCGGTCAACTTCAACGAATCAGACAATTGATGAACGATGACATTTTCTTCGTTGGGCCATTCCCAGCCGTCGAGTTCCAAATCGGCACTCTCAGCTGGGTTCGATCGACGAACAAGAAAGCAAGAACCATCGACGGGTCTGTCGACATGCCGACGTTCAAAAAACCTGTTCGCAGATTAGTGTTTCCGTTGTTGTGGGTGGGACCCAACTCGTCCGGAGCCGAGGCCATTGCGCGCGCTGCGTTGGCAATAACGTCGGCGATTCTGTCGCGCGCAAGCTCCTGGGTAATCTGCGGCAGCTGCTGTTTGGACACGGACCACACGGGCATCGGGTCTGTCTTTTCCAACGGGCGAAAAACAAATTTCGATTTGCCTCAGTCTGCGATGCCGGCAACATCGCAACCGCCTGCGCCTGCGCACGTCCCCAGCCAAGGATCCACGCGAACGCTTCTTGCCGCCAAATTCGACGCCATCCGAACCGCCCAGTCGGATGCTGGGCGCGAGGCTCTATCAAATGCAATCTGCTCATTGGTGCGGCAATTTTTTGTCTGCGTCCGTGCTTCGCCCTCGTACCCCTTTGCTGATCATCCGGCGAAAAAACCCCCGATCGAATGTTCTATTGTTCACATGCATTTCTTGCTCTTGATCAGATTGCCGGATACGCCCGCGAAGTTCAAGGAGAGGCGTTTTCGAAATTCATGCAAACCGAAGTCAACAAACGAATTTTTGAGCTGATCCATTCGCAAGATATTTCACACAAGCTAGCTGGCCTGGTGATAATTGGTCTGTAGCAGCTTTTGCTTGTTTGCAAGTGTCATTGTTGTGTTGGGTGGCGAATTTTTGAGATAAGATCAAAAGCTGAACAAATTTTTTTTTCGAAACGACAGACAGCCTCATTGACTTTCAACGGGACGACACAGCAAAAACAACCAGATTTGCGAATTATTTACGAATCGTGCTTCCAGGCAGCGAGGCGCGCGTTTCGAAGTTGGCAGCGAAAGCACTGGGCAAACTTGCGAAACCTGGTGGGGCACTAGCCGCCGAGTTCGTCGAATTCGAAGTCAAGCGAGCGCTTGAATGGCTTCGAGGTAGGAGCTTTGAATTCTCTGCGCGCTCACAGATTGTGTATTCTGAGCAGAAGATCGAAATGAATCCAAACGATTCGCTTCAATAATCGTACTGAAAGAACTGTCGATGAACTCTCCAACGCTTATGTTCTCGCATGTTTCGCAAATATTGGAGCTTATATGGGTCGCGCTTTGCGATTCGGCTGCACTTATCCGTGAAACCGGTGCAGATGTGCTTCGCGTTTGTCTTACTCTCATGTACGAGAGGGAAAGCGATTCTCAGCGACAATGGTTCAAGCGAATTTCGGACGAAGCAGAGCACGGAATATCGTTATCAACCAACGCTGACTTGCTGCATGGCTACCTTTTAGCTTTGAGAGAAATGTTCCGCCACACAGGGCGATTTATGGATTCGAAGTTCAATTCGACATCTGCATCGATCATAAAGCTTCGCGATCATCCAAATATCCTTGTCCGAAAGCTTGTGATGGAAATGTTCTCCGTTTTAGCCGATTTTGACCCAGATACCTTTGTTTCCATCCATTTGAGCACTTGCGTCGAGTGGCTAGTAAGTGAGATCAAGATGCAAGGAAGAGGATCTGGATTTGACGATAACAAATCCTCAGGTGAAAATTGTTTTTTTATTTTTTTATTTGACGTACTGACTGTCGATCCAGCATATTTAGCATTAGGAAAACTTTGCCAAATAGTACACCTGCGAATATGTTCTCATCTACCCTCTATCTTTGATGCGATCCGGCATGATTTGTCGCGTATGTAAGTGGAATTTTTTATTATCGGACAATTATGACTCGTCTCAAGTCAGAGAAATTCGTCATCAGCAAACGCAATATTTCAATGCTTGAGCATGTTGTCATCCATACGAACGCCGGTTGTGGAAAATGAAGTCGCCCGAGTTCTAGATTTGCTTTTCGCAGTCGGTCTTTCACAACAGCTCAAAGTAACGTTGTGTGACTTGGTCGAAAATATCCCGACGCTCGCAAGTGTTATTCGTGAACAATTTTTAAACATGCTTTCAAACATTCTCTGCGGAATATCTTTTCAGCATCCCGGTGCACCTCGTCTAAAAGTCAAGGGTCAATCCAAAAAACAACAGGTTGGATTTCGTTAGCGGCACAATTCAGTCCTAAATCAATTAAAAGGCGGAGAAAATTTCGGGCGATACAGTTTTGCTTGCACTGACGTGTTTGGGAAGTTTCAATTTTCAAGGTAAAGTATTGATGCGAACGGCTTTCGTTTTACTCATCATTGCAGGAATGATGCTTCAGGAATTGATTCAAATGTGCGCATCCACATATCTTCAAGATGTAAGGTCAGATATTCGCAGAGCGGCAGCTATTACTTGCTGTCAGTTGCTTGCAAGGGATCCGGTGAATTCTCAAACAAGCAAACTGTCGCTGGCAATCGCTCACGATATGCTTGAAAAGCTTCTTATGGCTGGAGTGACGGACTCGGGTACGTTGTCTGTTCTTCGTTCACTGTTGATAATTTCTTCTGGCAGACGCAATGATAAGACAGATTGTTTTTACATCACTCGACAGTCGATTTGACTGTAATCTTGCGCAATCAAACAATATTAATACGTTGTTTCTTGCACTGAACGATGAAGTCTTCAGCGTTCGTGAGGTTGTCATGAAGATAATTGGCCGACTGTTGCCATTGAATCCTGGCATGATCAAACCTCAACTCAGAATGATTCTCATCAGCCTCATGAAAGAATTGCAACATAGTACTGCCAGGTGGGGGTGGAAATTTTAATTTGTCTGAAGAAAATGCCAGCGTCCAAACAGAAGAATGTGCGAAGCTGCTTTGCGATTTAGTTGTTTCTTGCAACTCAGTCGTGACGCCTTACGTAAAACCAATCATGGCTATTTTGATGAAAAAAGTTCATGATAATAATCCTGCTGTTTCTTCTAAAGCGATAGCTGCAGTTGGCGAACTTTCGCGAGTCTCTTGCGAGGCTATGCTGCCATTCGTTCAAGAAGTTATGCCAATCGTCATGGGTGCGCTTCAAGATCAGAGCTCCATGCTGAAACGAGAATGCGCTTTAAGAACTCTGGGACAAATTTGTCGCGGTACTGGAGTGGTGATTTCGCCCTATTATGAATACTCCACCTTGTTGGACATACTTATGGGCATATTGAAAACCGAGCAATCGTCAAGTATTCGAACTGAGGCCATCAAAGTTCTCGGAATAATTGGGGCAGTTGATCCGTTTTTGCTGAGCGTCGCAAATACCCCTGAAGAGCGCGATGATTCTGATCCGTCTCCACCAAGCTCATCAGATGAGAGCTACAATCCGACGGTAGTTCTGTATGCTCTTGGCAGAATGCTTGATGACCAGTCCTTGAATGGATACCATACCGCGGTCGTTCAAGCTGTGATGCATATGTTCGAGTCCCTGCGAATGGAGTTTGTGCCTCATTTACCTATGGTTTGTTCTGCTCATGACTTGTGAATGTTAAAGTGCGCCTACTATTCTAGATCATGCCGAATCTTTTAAATATGCTCAAACGCTGCCCGTTAAGCATGCTCGAATTCCATCTGATGAAACTAACGGATATGATATCCATTGTTGGCGCCCATATTTGCGTTTACTCTTCCGACATCATGAACGCAGCCCAAGAATTCTGGACATTATCGTCACATCTCCACTCAGTGATTATGTCCTTGATCGAAACACTATCAATCGCAATCCAGCATAAGATAAAAAACTTTTTACCCACAGTCATTCCGCTGGTTTTGTCAATTTTCCAGCTGTCGCCGAAGGGGAATTCTCAATTGATTCGGAAGGCGGTCAATGCCTTTTTAGCATTCGGGTCGTCGCTCGACGAGTACATAAATCTTGCGGTTCCGCCGATTTTGAGCGTTTTTGAGGATGAAAATGCTCCTGTGGATTTAAGAATCCATTCGATGAAAGTTTTAGGTGAAATTATGCGGACTACAGCAAACTTTCAGCAATCATCAAAAATAATACATTCTATTCTGCGGGTGTTGAATAATCCGAGTGGATTCGAATTCAGTAATGTCTGCACAAGTGTAATGACAGTTTTGGCGTGGCGGTTGGGTTCGAACTTCACGACCTTCATTCCGTATGTCAGTCAGACCCTCTCCAAGTTACGAATACTTGATCCGATTTACGAATCTGTGATTTCTTGCATCATAAAAGGCGAACAAATTCCAGTACAGTGGTTGAAGGCTGAAGAGATGTAAGCAGCACGTAATGCCACGTATCTGACCCTTTCCAGTTTTTCGAAAGCAGTGCGAGACGAGCAAGTTGAATTAAAGGTGCGCATCAATCAACGGCAGCTGCAACGAGCTTGGGATGTGTCAGAAAAAGCAACTGCAGAAGACTGGGCGGAATGGATGCGTCGTTTCAATGTCGAACTCTTGAAAGAGTCTCCAAGTCAATCTTTGCGATCATGCGCGAGCTTGGCTGCTGTGTACACACCCCTGGCTCGAGAATTGTTTAACGCTGGATTTTTGAACTGCTGGCTTGAACTGTATGACGAGTACAAATCAGACCTCATTCGGTCCCTGGAAGTTGCAATATCTGCGACAAACATATCACCAGATATTTTGCAAACATTGCTTAACCTTGCAGAGTTTATGGATCATGACTTGAAGCCGCTCCCACTGGATATACGTATGTTGTGTCAATACTCGGGTCGATGTCATGCGTGGGCAAAAGCACTTCATTACAAAGAAATCGAGTATCTTAGTGATCCAAAACCAGGCAACGTGGGAAGTCTAATCACGATTAATAATCAGCTGGACGAGTTTGATGCTGCAATTGGAATCCTTGTATCCTCGGAGCAGTCACAACGTATGAATTTTTTCAATGATCGAAAACAGACTTTTTTTTGCAGAGAAAGAACTTGTTGCAACATGGCATGAAAAATTGAATAGGTGGGAAGATGCCCTTGCAGGATATGAGCTTATGCAGGAAGAAGATCCGAATTCAGTGGCAGCTCTTTTTGGACGAATGAGATGCTTGCAAAACTTAGGGGAATGGGAATGCTTGTCAAAGCTATCCCAAGAGCGTTTCTATTCCACAAAAGATGAAGTCATCCGCAGAAATATAGCTCCAGTTGCTGCTTCGGCAGCATGGAGCTTGGGAGAGTGGAATTTTATGCGTGACTGTATCGACCTTATTAAGCCCGACAGTCCTGATGGATCCTTCTTCCGGGCTGTTCTATCGCTTCGATCGAAAAACTTCATGGAAGCATTACAATTCATTCAGAAGGCTCGGCAACTTCTCGATACGGAACTCACGGCTCTGATTAGTGAAAGTTACAATTGCGCATATCCGTAAGTGATTATTTGTTTGTGAATTTCTCAGCGTTTCCAGTGTCGTAGTTCGGGTTCAGATGCTAGCGGAATTGGAGGAAATCGCAGGATATTTTCAAATGGATGATTTTCCGGAACGACGGAAACTAATAAGGGAAACGTGGATGAAAAGGTAATTTTGATTTAGTGAATGACTAGTTAATTATTTATTCAGGTTGAAAGGATGCCAGAAATCCGTGGATATTTGGCAGAAGATTCTTCGCGTACATTCCTTGGCGTTATCTGGTGCAGAAGAATCAGCGATGCAAATTAAGTTTGCGAATATGTGCCGTAAAAACGGCAAGATGGGCTTGTCGTTCAAGACTTTGTCCAAATTGTTAAACACTGCCCCGAACGATTTCGGGATTCTGGTCAGATAAATACCTTTTTAGGATGTGCTAAACCGCTTGCAGAATATTTCCGCGAATCCACCCCAGGTCGTTTATGCGTGTTTGAAACACGCCTGGGCATCATTAGTACCGGAACTTCAAGGGTTTGCCTTCGACCAGCTGCGTGATTTTACCGTTTCCTTGATCGATCGCATGGGGATAGAATCGTTGGACAGCCTTGAATCATTGTCTGATAACTCAAATTCCGTTGAGCAGCAGCAAAATTTGAAGTTGCTTGCTCGTTGTTACTTGAAACTTGGTGAATGGCAATGGTTCCTTGAGGGGGGAATGAACGAAAGCATCGTTCCTGAGATTTTGCGATCGCATTTTGCAGCCACACGGTGCGACAAAACCTGGTACAAGGCTTGGCATCGGTGGGCCCTTGCCAACTTTGAAGCCATAAAGTTCTTCGAACGATCGGCAGACGTATTACACCCAGAATTGCTTTCTTCGTACGTGGTTCCAGCGATTCAAGGTATTTTATACCGGGTTGCCCATTTGACCACTTTCAAAAAGGATTTTTCCATTCTGTGGCACTGGCAAAAAGAAGTTCAATTCAAGATGCTCTTCGAATTCTAACACTTTGGTTCAAATACGGTCATAGCTCGAAAGTAAACAGTTGTGTCCAAGAAGGAATTGAGAGCGTTACGATAGACACATGGCTGCAAGTAGTGCCACAGGTTGGTTACAGCTTTTTCTGAAAGGGTTTTAACAATCCATTCAGCTACTCGCGCGCATTCACACCAAGAACGCCAAAGTTCGAACATTGTTGCATGATCTTCTTGTGAAAATAGGGCGTACACATTCGCAAGCACTAGTTTGGTCTCTGACTGTGGCTTCGCAGTCTCACAGTCCGTCTCGAATGACGGCAGCACTATCTGTGTTAGATAGGATGAAATTAGACAACAAAGTTCTCGTAGAGCAGGTTCGCTCCACTGCTTTGCCGAAAAAGAAAACTCATAATCGCCATGAAGGTTCTACTTGTAAGTCAAGAGCTTTTGAGAGTGTCCGTATTATGGTCAGAGGTTTGGCTTGAGCGAATTGATGATGCTTCGAAGTATTACTACCAGGAAGGAAGCGCTCAAAAAATGTTGGCAACTCTTGAGCCGCTTCACAAAGCATTGGACAAGGTGCGTTCATGGTTTCGAGCTATTTGCTGATGCGTTAGAATAAGGGGCCTGAAACGATGCACGAAGTTACATTCAGTAGTTTATACAGTGCAGAACTTCGGAAAGCCTGGGATATGTGTCAACTTTACGTGCAAACAAATTCGGAAACTTACTTGGAACGTGCATGGAAGATTTACACTCCTATCTTTAAGAGCATTGACAAAGAAGTCGCCCAAACAAAACAGCTTGAACTGGAGTTTGTTTCATCAAAGCTGTTTTCTGCGAAAGATCTGCAATTAGCTGTGCCCGGATCTTACAAATCGGGCAGTGAAATCATACATATTGCCAGCATCGGACCCAATCTTTCGATTATCAAATCAAAACAGCGACCAAGAAAATTGTCCATACTGGGGAATAATGGAAAACTCTATAATTTCTTGCTCAAAGGTTTGTTTTCAGGAACGAGGTTGTTCAAAACAAATTGAAAACAGGACGAGAAGATTTACGACAGGATGAAAGAGTGATGCAGTTGTTTGGTCTAGTAAACACTTTGTTGTCTACTGATCCAGAAAGCGTCAAGCGGCACTTAAGCATTGAGCGTTTCTCCGTCATTCCTCTGTCACCAAATTCAGGTCTTATTGGATGGGTGCCGAATACAGACACATTCAATAACCTCATAACGGAATATCGGCATAGTCGCAAAATTTTGTTGAATGTTGAACAGAAGCTGATGCTTCAGTTAGCTCCAAACTATGATTCACTTTGTTTGTTGCAAAAAGTGGAAGTTTTTGAAGAGGCTCTTGCACAAACTTCAGGCCATGACTTGTCAAAGATCCTGTGGCTTAAAAGCAAGACAGCTGAGGTGAGGTACCTGTTATTGACTGTCATTTACCTTCAAGAAGGTATGGCTCGAGAGGCGAACGAACTACGCACGATCTTTGGCGGTGATGTCCATGGTGGGCTACGTGATGGGCCTCGGTGACCGTCATCCGGCAAACCTTATGCTTGAAAGGTTCACGGGAAAAGTTGTGCATATTGACTTTGGTGATTGCTTTGAAGTGGCGATGGTTCGCGAAAACCACCCGGAACGTGTTCCCTTTCGCCTCACGCGGATGTTTGTACATGCCATGGGGGTAAGCCGGTTTTTGTTTCCAAAAATTTTCAACAGTTGTTGTTTTCAGGTTAGCGGATATGAAGGGAATTTCCGGATCACTTGCGAACATGTGATGAGAATTCTCCGGGATAACAAAGATAATTTGCTGGCGGTTTTGGAAACTTTCGTGAGAGATCCTCTGATAAATTGGAGGCTGAGCCACACAAGCGCGTCATCGGACAGTGGTTTGCAATTACTTATGTGAATAATTGAATTTGACAAATTGCCAGACGTGAGTTCAGCTGTTCCTATCGAATCAGCCGAAAGCAACACATCGATTGGTCGAAGTCGAGCATTATCAAATGGTGAAACGGACGCTAATGACATGCAAAAGACAGTACCTGAGGAGATGAACGTTAAAGAGATGGCAGCATTAAATCGTGTAGCATGCAAGCTTACAGGCAAAGACTTCAAAACGCCAGTGGTATTGGATGTGGAAACCCAAGTGCAGAGGCTAATTCTTGATGCGACATCCTCTGAAAACCTATGTCAGGCTTGGGTGGGGTGGTGCGCTGTTTGGTGATTATATGATTGGAATGATTGTTGATTCTGTTGCATGAGATTTGTATGCAATTGACATTATTTTTAAATGAAGGCATTGATTCTGAGCTGTCGCAATACCTTTTTTGGTTGCTCATCCCACCTGTCATAAACGATCGATCAATCAACAATCAACAATCAGAGAGTATAAGGCACACTGATGCTGAAATCTTACGCGGGCGCTAATATCCCCTGCGCTAGAGCTGCAGTGAATCATGTTACTGAAAAACCCATTCCCATAACAGCCGATTGCTGATCGCGATGACTTCGATGGTCTGTTTGTTTTTTCCGGGAAGAAGACGAAAATGCCAGACCTCAGAGACCCGACCCTAAGTACCTGGAATCCATCCGTCACCAGCACCAAAGTCGAAGCTCGGTTTTCTCTGATTCGAACTTGTCGCTCTGAAGAAGAGCGGAGAGCGATTGCAGAAGAGATTAAGGATTTGGTATCGAGCATTTCCTCGCCGTTGATCTCACTCTTCCGAAGGTCACGTCGTACGCAAGGGAAGTGTCAGGCGAACCCTTCTCAAAATTTATGCAGCAAGATGTGAACAAGCGAATCTTTGATCTCATTCATTCCTCGGACATTGCTCACAAAATGGCTGGAATTGTGATTATTGGTATTCTCATTCAATTTTTGTCGTCATTAATGGGAATTCAGACAGCCTAATCGATTTCCAAGACGAAGACAATACGATTAAAACAACAAGATTCGCGAATTACTTGCGAATTGTTTTACCCGGGGCTGATCCTCAAATTTCCAGGTTGGCCGCGAAAGCATTGGGTAAGAACCGTATTCGTCGTTGTAATGACCTGAAGTTTCTTGGAGGCCGCCTGGCTCTTCCAGGAGGAACATTAGCAGCCGAATTCGTTGAATTTGAAGTTAAGCGAGCAATGGAGTGGCTGCAAGGTTCTTTGCCAGATGGTAATCCAAGCTGAAGAATGTTTTAGGAGAGCGAAACGAATCACGAAGATATGCGGCCGCGCTGGTGTTGAAAGAGCTTGCTGTCAGTTCTCCGACTTTGGTTTTCTCGTACGTCCCACAAATCTTGGAATTGATTTGGACCGCTCTTCGAGATCCGAAAGTGATTATATTTTTCTTTGAGCTGTTACGATTCTTTCTGCAGGTTGTGATTCGCGAGAGCGGGTCGGAAGTTCTTCGGGTCTGCATTCAGTTGATACAACAGCGGGAGACGCACTTCCGACGGGTTTGGTATCGCAAAGTGTACGACGAAGCCGAACGTGGGGTGTTAAAGTCGCTGAACCCGGATTCACTACATGGATGTTTGCTTGTCTATCGCGAACTATTGGAGCACGCGGGCAGGGTTAGTGAAACTTGTGATCCACTTTGTTCACGGCGAGAAAAACAGTTTATGGATTCGAAATATTTTGAAGCCTCCGAGGCTATCTTTCGGCTGAAAGACCATTCAAATTCTTTAATCAGGCAAACTGCAATTCAGTTATTCCCTGTTTTAGCTGTCTACAACCCAAATTCATTTGTTTCTTCGCGATTGCCGGTTTGCATTGAATGCCTAATCGGCGAATTGAAAAGGGAAAAGAGCTCAAATCCAGAAAGATCTCTTGATCCAGACTCTGGTCTGACATACTCAAATCTCTGAAAAGTATCTGAATTTTATTTTCAGTCCTTTTAGCAATAGGAAATATTGGTGTTGCAGTTCAATTGAACATAGTCCCTTTCTTGGATGTCATTTTCAGAGTCATTCGCGAGTTTTTGATCCGAGCGTATGATCGCATGAAAGTTACTTTTTAATGACAATCGCACAGGCGCAACAAACCAGATATCGCCGTACCTGTTTTTCGCTGCCTTAGCCTGCTTGCCATGGGTGTTCAAGAACAACTGGAAAGCCGAGTCAAGGGAATTTTGAATCTGATTTTCGCCACTGGGCTTTCTGAACAACTCAAAGTGACGCTCCGTGATATTGGTGAAAGAATCCCGCGGTTGTTGCCAGCTATTCAAGGTGCAGTTATTCAAGTTTCCTCCATTAAATATGTGTACCACAGAGCGATTTTTGAACATGCTGTCGATGATACTGTGCGGAGAACCGTACAGGCATCCCGGTGCTCCTGGAAAGTTTGTGCCAGACTCGTTTAAAGAAGCCCAGGTGGGTCCGCGATTCCCTGAAAAGGCTGATGCATTTGCAGATCGCCGAGAGCAAAACCATAAACACAACAATTCTTGCCCTAAATTGTCTGGGAAGTTTTAATTTCAGCGGTAGGTAAACGATCGTTGCTGGTTGAGTTGATTGCTTTTGACAGGAATGATGCTCCAGGAGCTTATTCGTTCGTGCGCAACGATATATTTAAACGATGAACATGCCGGAATCCGTAAAGCTGCCGCAATAACATGCTGTCAGCTTCTAGCTTGCGATCCAGTGAACTATCAGGTTTGTTTTTATGAAAGGCAGGATTTATTCATATGCCATCAGACAAGCAATATGTCCCTTCGTATTGTTGGGGAAGTTCTGGAAAAGTTAATTGTTGTCGGGATCACGGACGCCGGTAAATGTTTCAGTTTTGCAAACTGTTGCTCATGTCAAACCAAAAGATCCTAAAATTCGGCAAACTGTGATATTTTCTCTGGATGAAAGGTTCGATCATCATCTGGCCCAAGCGGAGAATATCCGTTCTTTGTTTCTGGCTGTTAATGATGAAGAGTTTGCGATACGGGAGCTTTCGGTTTCTATCATCGGACGACTGACACTTCATAATCCTGCCTATGTTATGCCGTCTCTCCGAAATCTTTTGATCAAGTTACTTGCAGAGCTTGAATTTTCAACTGCCAGGTGTGTTGGTGTGTACCTGTGATGTCTTTGACAATCTTCTTCAGTGTCCAAAAAGAGCAATCTGCAAAGCTGATTTGCGACCTGATCCTTGCCTCACAACGACTTGTCAAGCCTTATGTTGGTGCGATCATGAAAGTTCTTCTCCCAAAAACTAGAGACTCCAATCCAAGCGTGGCGTCCAGATCTATTTCCGCCATCGGTGAACTTTCGCAAGCTGGCTGTGAAGACATGATGCCTTACTTAAGTGAGATTCTTCCGGTGATAATCGAAACTCTGCAGGACCAAAGCAGCAGTATGAAAAAAGAGGCCGCACTGAAAACCTTGGGCTTAGTTTGTAGCAATACGGGAACAGTAATCTCTCCTTACATCAAATATTCGAACTTGTTAGATATTCTTCTTGCTGTTTTGAAAGCAGAGACTGCACCACATATTCGTTTGGAGGTTGTTAAAGTTATCGGAATCTTAGGTGCCCTCGATCCTTATAAGCACAAGGTTTGTCAGTATAAATGTAAGACAAGGTAGAATTTACATTTTGCTGCAGCTCGTTTCCGCACCTGAAACCGCAGCAGTAATCGAATTGGAATCGTTACCGAGCCCTTCATCGGAGGACTATTATCCTCAAGTCGTTTTAATGGCTTTGACCAAAATTTTGCGTGACTCATCTTTAAGCGTCCATCACACAGCAGTTGTCCAGGCCGTTATGTATATGTTCGAGTCACTCGGCCTCAAATTCGTGCCCTACCTGTCAAAGGTTTCGTCTTCCCTTTTGACCAAAACTAATTTGGAGCAGATTATTCCTCCGTTGGTCAGTATGATGCGGTCTTGTCCATTGAGTATGCTGGAATTTCACTTCACGAAGCTGGCGGATTTGGTGACAATTGTTAAGCAACACATTCGGAATTTTCTACCGGATATCTTCAGTCTCCTCCTCGATTACTGGAACTCCACCACCAGCTTACAATCTGTGATTTTGTCTTTGATCGAAGCTGTGGCAGTTGCCCTCGGTGCCGAATTCAAAAGTCATTTGACGATTCTTCTCCCAAAGATGATGATGGTTTTTGAAACCGACACCTCGGCGACAAAACTTCCGACACAGAAGGCTCTTCATTCTTTCGTGGTGTTTGGCAGCACTCTCGATGAATATTTACATTTAGTAGTCCCTGCAATAGTCCGAATATTTGAAAGGCAAGAAATGGCTGTGGGACTGAGAAAGTATTCAATTCAAGTCATGGGACAACTTGCAGGAAAGACCAATTTAAACGAATATTCGTCAACAATTATTCACGCCTTGTTGAGAGTGTTAAACTCTGGGAACAATGAGCTGAAGAATGCAACGATGGAAACACTGATTGTTTTTGCCCGAAATATGAAGCAGGACTTCGCATTATTTTTACCTCCTATCGCACAGGTAAAAATAATAAGTCTGAGGAAGCGCCAATTGATACGCCAACCAGATTCTTTCAAAGCACCGAATAGTCGACCCAACATACAGTATGATTGCTCAAAAAATTTCTTCGAAAGAAGAAATTCCTTTGGAACTTCTGATTCCTGAGAGCGAAAAGTGAATATTTATTTCTTTTACTGTCCTAAAGTTATTGCAGAGCCGTTGCTGTGACTGAAGCTCAATCAATTGACTCTGTTGTGAAAAAAATGCCGATAAATCAGAATCAATTGAAAAAGTCATGGGATACTTCGCAAAGATTAGCAAAAGAGGATTGGGCTGAGTGGATGCGACGGTTTAACGTGGAACTTCTCAAGCAATCCTCATCGCAATCTCTTCGATCTTGTGCAAGTCTTGCCGCAGTGTACAATCCTTTAGCGAGAGAATTGTTTAATGCTGGGTTTGTCTCTTGTTGGACTGAACTGAGTGACCCTTTCAAGGACGATCTGGTGCAAGCATTGGAAACGGCATTGACAGCACCATTTGTTTCGCCTGAAATCACACAAACATTGCTGAACCTGGCCGAATTCATGGAGCATGACGACAAAGCCTTGCCCATAGATATTCGCACTTTGGGATCCTATGCAGGACGATGTCAGGCATGGGCAAAAGCACTTCACTACAAAGAACTGGAATTTCTGCAAGATCCGCTGTCAAGCACGGTAGAAACTTTAATCAGCATCAATAATCAACTTCAGCTTCCCGACTCAGCAATCGGAATACTAAGAGCTGCCCAAGAATCGCAAAGTAAGGCTGCTGTTGGTGCTGTTCATTATTGAATGATTTTTCAGACATCGAGCTGGTATCTAGCTGGTTTGAGAAACTGAATCGATGGGAAGACGCTTTGATTGAGTACGAGCGCAAGCAGGCTGAAGACCCTCAATCAATTGATGCCTTTCAGGGACGAATGAGATGTCTTCAAAACCTGGGTGAATGGGAGAACTTATCTCAAATAGCTCAAGAACGTTTTTATTCGACATCAGACGAAATGGTTCGGAAGTCTATAGCATCAATTGGTGCCTCCGCAGCTTGGAGTTTGGGGGAGTGGCAGTTCATGCAAGATTGTGTGGATCTCATCAAGATTGACAGCCCTGATGGTGCATTTTTCAGAGCTGTTCTTGCGCTTCACAATGAGCGATATCCAGAGGCCATGCAGTTTATTGATCGCTCGAGAGAAATGCTTGATACGGAGTTGGTCGCCTTGGTTGGGGAGAGCTATAATCGCGCGTATCCGTGAGTTTTAGGTTTCTGCTTGCCTTGTTTGACTGTTTTGTCTTTCGAAAGTGTCATAGTACGAATTCAAATGCTTGCAGAGTTGGATGAAATTATAAGTTACAAACAACTTTACGACTTTCCTGATCGCCAAGCTTTGATTCGTAAAACTTGGATGAAAAGGTGCAATAAGTTTATGGCGCATGCTAATTAAGCGTTATTCCAGATTGATGGGTTGTCAGAAGACGGTCGAAGTGTGGCAAAAAATTTTGCGAGTTCGTGCTTTGGTGGTTTCACCGATGGAAGACTACGATATGTGGATCAAATTTGCAAACCTGTGTCGCAAAAGTGGAAAACTTGCCCTGTCTTTCAAAACATTGACAAAACTTTTGAGTGTCGAATCGAACGATCTCGGAATACTGGTAGCAAAAAAATGAACCTAATTGTCGATTTAATCCTTTTATTCAAGGATACTTCAAATAACCCGCCTCATGTCATTTATGCGTGTTTAAAACACGCATGGGCATCTGGTGTGAAAGAAGTTAAAGAGCATGCCTTTGATCAACTTCGGCAATTTACAAAGACTTTAGTCGATCGCTTGGGCATTGAAACACTCAATGATATCAGTATTAGAATTGAAAGTAACAAAGACGACCTCGAGCTCCAAAAAACCATCAAACTATTGGCTCGGTGCTATTTAAAATTGGGGGAATGGCAGCAATCTTTGGAAGAAGATCTGACCGATGTGGTTATTCCAGAGATTTTACGGGCGTTTCTTGCGGCAACACATTGCGATAGACTGTGGTACAAAGCTTGGCACAATTGGGCTCTAGCAAATTTCGAAGCACTGTCTTACCACTCACAATCAGCTGGTTCTCTGCAGCCACAAATATTGATTGACTACGTTGTGCCGTCAGTCCAAGGTCCGTAACTCCTGTTTTCATCTCTATTTTTGAATATTTTGCCCGAAATTAGGCTTTTTTCAATCGGTTGCGTTGTCCAAAGGAAATTCACTGCAGGACACCCTGCGGTTGTTGACTTTGTGGTTCAAATATGGATATCTTGAAGAGGTCAATTTTGCCATCAGCGAAGGATTTGGCAGTGTTTCCATTGACACGTGGCTGCAAGTAATTCCCCAGGTATTCCTGTTGTTCATTGTTTCTACTGTAAAAACAATCGCAACAGCTGATTGCAAGAATTCATACATCGAGTATGAACGTCCGAAAACTGCTTCATCAATTGCTCTGCGATGTTGGTCGCGCTCACCCTCAAGCTCTTGTGTGGTCTTTGACGGTTGCTTCGAAATCTCAAAGCTCTTCAAGAATAAAGGCTGCAATATCAATTATGGATAAAATGAGATCGCATAGCGGTAATCTTGTGGAGCAAGTTAGTGTTGGCTTTTTGTGAATTTCCCGTAAAAGTTTTTTCAAGGTCTTGCTTGTTAGTCAAGAATTGATTCGGGTGGCAATTCTTTGGCATGAAATGTGGCATGAAGGACTTGAAGAAGCTTCAAGACTTTATTTCGGAGAGCAAAATATCGAGGGCATGTTTGCGACTCTTGTGCCTTTGCATCAAATGCTTGAAAGAGTACTACGACTGTGGGCCATTCATAAGTTAATGCTTTCTCTCCTAGGGCCCGGAAACTTTACGAGAGATATCATTCAACCAAGCATTTGGACGAGACCTACAAGATGCGCTGGATTGGTGCACAAAGTATAAGAAAACTGGAAATATTAATGATCTGAATCCGGCCTGGGATCTCTACTACCATGTTTGTTCAAGTCCATTCACTAAGTATAGATAAAAGTTTTGCAGGTTTTCCGACGGATTAATAAGCAACTTCCTCATCTTACGACCTTGGAGTTGCAGTACGTTTCGCCGAAACTTCTGGCTGCTAAAGATTTGGAACTTGCAATACCAGGTGACGGGTGTCCGAGTTGCTTTTTTGGGGAATTTAATTTGGTTTTCAGGTACTTACAAGAGTGGTGAACCAATAGTTCGAATCGAATCGTTTCATTCCGTGCTCAATGTTATAACTTCGAAGCAACGGCCAAGAAAATTGTCCATTAAAGGAAACAATGGTGTTGATTATCAATATCTGCTCAAAGGTGGCTAATACTGTTCGAGACTTTCAACGGTTACTGATGATAAGGCGAGCAGGGCACGAAGATTTGCGGCAAGATGAACGCGTGATGCAATTATTTGGCCTTGTCAACACCCTCTTGTCGATTAATCCGGAGACTTTCAAACGACACTTGAGCATCGAACGGTTTTCAGTGGTTCCACTGTCTCCCAATTCTGGTCTTATTGGATGGGTTCCGAATACCGATACTCTTCACGCAATAATCAAAGACTATCGCGAAAGTAGAAACATTCTGCTCAATATTGAACATCGACTGATGTTGCAAATGGCACCTGATTACGACAACCTTACCTTGCTTCAAAAAGTTGAAGTTTTCGAGTATGCCCTGGCAAATACAACTGGGCAAGATTTGTTCAAAGTTGTTTGGCTGAAAAGTAAAAGTTCCGAGGTACCATATGAATTATACACTTTTTTTGTTACAGCGAATGTTCTAGGTTTGGTTGGATCGGCGCACGAATTATACCAGGTCTTTGGCTGTTATGTCGATGGTCGGATATATTCTTGGTCTTGGCGACAGGCATCCGTCAAATTTAATGCTTGATAGGGTGACTGGAAAAGTTGTCCACATTGACGTGAGTTGCCAAGATTTTACTGAAAGTTAACTTTTCAAAAAAGTTTGGAGATTGCTTTGAGGTGGCTATGCACCGAGATAAATTTCCCGAAAAAATTCCTTTCAGACTTACACGGATGTTGGTGAACGCCATGGAGGTTTGTGCGCGTCAGCTCTTTACATCTCTATATCATTCCTGCAGGTGAGTGGTATTGAAGGGAACTTCAGAAAAACGTGCGAATTCGTTATGCACGTTTTGCGCGAAAACAAGGAGAGTTTAATGGCCGTGTTGGAAGCTTTTGTTCATGATCCGCTGATTAATTGGAGGCTACTGTCAAATGTTGCTAGTCCTGCCAAAGGAGGTTGACTTGAATTTTTTTTCTGCTTTTGCTAGTCCATCGTATTAATGTCGTTCAGATGGGAAAATGTTGAAGAAGTTTGATAATGGCGAAAATGGTAAGAGTTTGTAATGGAAATCAATTAATTTGGAATTCAGATGTTCTTTCGAACGAAGACATGAAGCTTTTAGCTACGAGCAAGAAGCACAATCGTAGTTCAGAGGCTGAATTACTTTCTGGTTTTTTGTTGTTTTTTTTTTTTCGCACATGAATTTGTCTGATTTCTTTTTCAGACGACGAAACTGCAAATCGTCCGGAAGTTTTGAATGCAAAAGCTGTAAATGCAATAAATAGGGTCACCAACAAGCTGACAGGTAAATTCGATACGATTATGGAGCTTCTGATGAGACGAAATTGTACAGGCAAAGACTTCAAAACGCAAGTTGCACTCGACGTGCCATCTCAAGTTCATCGCTTAATTCTTCAAGCAACCTCCATGGAGAATCTCTGTCAATGCTACATTGGATGGTGTGCATTTTGGTGAAGAGTTACAAATAAAAACTTCGTATGCAATGCATGACCGATTATGTTATCGATAGCTCCTCAAATTGCATGTCGTCTTTGAAAGGAATTCGTGAATCATAAAACAAGGTACTGAAAACTCACAATAACTTCCCATCCAATATTCGCTCACAACCGTCTCAAAATTTTTTGTAAGAATTTCTACTGGTGGTGTTTGCCATCTGACGAAAGAAGTTAATGCTTTTTTGTTTATTTTTTACTTTCTTTTTTTTTTTTTTTTTTGTTCATTCTTGTGATGGAGAACCCCAATTTCATTCCTGTGAAAAGGCGAGCGACATCGACACCGAGACCCGATGACAGCGGCACTAGTGACAGTTCTAGTGATGAAGCCCTGAGCCCTGTCCTGCCTGCGTCAGTGATGCCAGCGGATTTCCTTGATACAGATGAACCCAACGAATTGCAAATCAACCGTTCATTTGCTTCAAAGTATACAGAAAAGAAAAAGGCCGAAGAGTTAGCGCAATGTAGGTGCTGTGTTTTGCTGACAGCGAAAGTTCATTCTGCAAAACTTGAACAGTGCGCGAACAGTATGGAGACAACTACAATGATGGCGAAAGCGAGACAGACTCGGAATCGGATGAGGAAGAAGATGAGAATGGAGACCTTCTCACTAAAGAGCTGGACGCTCAAATACTGAAGACTATTGGGTTAATTCGCGCGAAAAGACCGGAAGTTTACGACTCCAGCAAAAAATTCTTCGCAGGTTTGTATATCTGACCAACATTTAACTGTCCCTAATTTGTGAAGACGAGCAACTGGACGAAGCAAGATCGCGATGGGAGAAAAAGCAAGCTGCGAAAAAAGCTGAGGCCAAAAAAATTACTTTGAAAGACTACCACCGGCAGCAATTGCTGGAAGGATCTGCCGGCGATGCGGACATTGAAGAGAATGACGAAGATTTGAAAATCAAAACGTACTCAGAAGAACAAGAGGAAATTAGACAGTCACTGATAAAGTCATTCCACGGAGATGATGATGATGATGATAATGATGATGATGATTTTCCCAAAAAGGGCGGTCTGTTCTCGATTCGAGAAAAGTCTCGCGCAGATATCGACAAGGAAGAAGAGGACTACAAGTCATTTCTGCTTGAAAATGTTAGGACGGATGGCGATGATCTTGTTTCTAGTCTGATGAAGAACGGTGAAGATGACAACGAAAAGTTTTTGCTGGACTTTGTTCTCAACAAGGGTTGGGTTGATCCGGACGCTGACGAAAGTGCAATACCGACATATGAGCAGATTATTCGCGACGAGCACTTGGACGAAGATGAAGCTGGTGAGGAAGAAGCCGATCGATTCGAGTACAAGCATAATTTCAGATTCGAAGAAGGGTAAATGAAGCGTTTCTGGCACATCTTAAGCTTTCACAGAGACGGTGATCATCTGGTGACACATGCGAGAAACGTGGAAGCATCAATGCGCAGGAAAGATACTCGACGCTCAGAGCAACGGAGTGTTCTGAAAGCTCGAAAGGCGGAAGAAAAGCTTGCCAAGGCAGAAGAATTGAAACGACTGAAAAACCTTAAGAAAGCTGAACTTAGAACAAAATTGATGAAGATCGCAGAAGTTGCAGGAACGAATATAGACGTCTTAAGTGGAATTAATTTGGAGGAAGAATTCGATCCAGCGAAATTCGACAAAATGATGTCCGAACACTTCAATGATGAGTACTATGAAGCTGGAGAGTCGGATTTGGTGGGACTCCAGACGGATGTGTCTCACGTTGAAGAAGACGATGATGAGCTATATCTCCCGCCACAGATTCCGAGCATAGTGGACGAAAAGGACTTCGAAATTGAAGGGCTAGTGGATTACAGATTAGGTCCAAAAGCGGGAGAAGGAAAAGTGCTAAAAATTGAAAAACCTGTTGACCGACTGGCATTGCTTGCAGAAAATGAAGAGCGAGAGAAAAAGGCCAAAGAAGAAGCTAAGCAAGCAAAAAAGAGGGCCAGACAAGAATCTGCGGATGAAGTGGATGAAGGGTTGGAGGATGAGAATGATTTGATCATGGATGCCGATTACTTGCCTGGAGGAGAATTCTACACCGGAGAGTCTTCTGTAGACAGAAAGAAAAGTAAGATATTTGTTTCATTTCGCAATTATCCACTACTTTTTAAGGTAAGCGTGAAAAGAAATTGGAACAAAAGAACAAGCGAATGGAGAAGCAAAGTGGCCTGCTGGATCAATCTTTGGAAGAATATTTGGACGAATACTTGAAGATGGACTACGAAGATATGGTTCTGTCCCTTTGTTTTTTGATGGACACTAATTTAAAAGTTCCACAGATAGGAGATATTCCAACAAGGTTTAAATACCGAAAAGTTGAAAACGAAGACTACGGGCTATCTCCAACAGATATATTGGCAGCACCAGACGGTGCTTTGAATGAGTTGATTCCTCTCAAGCAGTTGGCACCATTCCGATCGGAGGTGCGAAGACAAAGGGACAAGGAAATATGGTCCAAAACGCGGAAAAAGAAAATGCGAAAGTTTAAGGATGCATTAGAAGCATCGAAGGAAGGGAAGACGCTTGATGAATGGGAGCAGGCCAAAAAGGAAG
Source organism: Entophlyctis luteolus (assembly GCA_027604725.1). NCBI lineage: Eukaryota > Fungi > Chytridiomycota > Chytridiomycetes > Chytridiales > Chytriomycetaceae > Entophlyctis > Entophlyctis luteolus. The sequence continues at coordinate 86,900 of JADHYT010000010.1, read as the reverse complement.
CGAAGCAGCGCGCCCTGGTCGAGGAAAAAAAAGCCCTCGGGCAGGCGGCTAAAAAGGCTGCGAGACGGGCAAAAAAATCTGTGGAATCGGCAACTGCGGAGAATGGTGGTCAAGGCAAAGGAGAAGCTGGACAGGATGAACCCGGCACATCTACAATTTCCACCGTGGTGACAACCTCGGTGGCGTCCGATTCAGCGAACATTTCAGGGCGCAACACTAGCACCTCTGATAAAACACCACGGGGGAAACTGAAGTCGCGGAAGCCAGTTCTACAGAAAGGGGGTGTGACTGCAGAGAGACTTGCGTCATATGGAATACCCTCCCGCAAGAAATAAAACAAAAAAGTACCAGTTGTGATGAGCTCCAATGCCCGCCTCAACGTGTTTCCCACCCGCATGTATGCCGCCTCTGAACGGAATTTGGTGTTTGATATGATGAGATGTCTTCAGGGCGTTGACGATGTTGAAGAATCGGCTCAAGGGGGCAAATACAGGCCATTCTCTGTTAAAGAGAAAGAGTGAGGCCTTAACGCGTCGATTCAGGGAGATTCTCAAGAAGATCGACGAGGTATGTGAACGATCGCCAAGACGGTGCTCACCGCAACATTCAAAAGGCCAAAAGAAAGATGGGAAAGGTGCTGCAAGTCGCTTCATTTTCATACGCTGAAGTCAAGTATAGCACAGGCGATATAAGGTGAGTTTGTTGCGCTTTTGTGTGCCCTTATGGAGCTACTCCAGCTATCTCATCCGTGAGAGTGCGAAGATCGCCCAACTCAAAGTCAAAGCGAAGCAAGAAAACGTGTCTGGTGTCCAGCTTCCGGCGTTTGATCTGAATGTTGACGGACAGAATGGTAACAATCTTCCTGTCCATCTATGTCTGCATTGCTGAAGTCGCTCTTTTTTTGTAAGCTTTTGAACTCACTGGACTCGGACGTGGAGGACAGCAAGTCCAAAAGTGCAAAGAAACTTATCAAAAGGCTGTAGAGGTTTTAGTTCAATTGGCTTCTCTTCAGGTCGGTGTTGAATGGTTCTGATTTATGAACCTTTTTCTTGCCACGTTCAGACAGCATTTGTCATTTTGGACGAGGTGATTAAAGTCACAAATCGCCGTGTCAACGCAATCGAGCATGTTATCATTCCCAAGATCGAAAATACAATCCGTTTTGTCCAGTCTGAATTGGATGAAATGGACCGTGAGGAATTTTTCAGGCTGAAGAAAATCCAAGCCAAAAAGAAGATCCGAAAGGATATCGAGGATGCAGCGAGAGAAAAAGGTTAGAGAATATTTAATTTGTCAAAACTAATTAATAAATAACAGGAGAAACTTTTGAAAATGGACTTGCCACTGCAAATATCATGAGCGAGTTTGAAGAAGACCCAGATGTTATTTTTTGATGGTTTCGCCCCATGCATGCGCCCCACACTCATTCCTCGCGGGAGAAACACCCTTTTTTAAAAGTGGTCCTTCCCATTGCCGCTAATAAAAATATCATACTCTGAAAGAGGAGACGTCAAAAAATAAAAATTGGTCCTCGGTAATTTATTGCGGATGACTTGTTTGGGCATTCTGATCCGGCAAATACACTTTAAGCATCTTGATCCATTCCATAAAGGACAGGGTCAGAGTTTTCCTCCTAGTAAACTGCTCTCCAACAGACTCGAGCTTGAAAAGGTTATATGACCATCAGCAAACAATCAACCAACCTGCTCGTTTCTGAAAACATTCTCCACCTTCGCGTTACAAACTTGGCATTTGAGTACGTTATAGTTTTCTTCTTTTAACGACTCCACGCAATGTTTACAATATGTATGTCCACAAGGAATCAATGTCATCGGAATTTTGAAGCATTGCAAGTCCCTTGGGCACAAAAATCCGGTCTAAAACCATGTCAGAAGTTAGAATAGAGATTTATCCAGACCTCCATCCGTTCTTCTGCTAGGGCGTATTCTTCCATTCGACCTTTTATGTCCTTTTCAATTGCCTTTAACCGTTCCATTCTTGGTTGAAACTGTTTCTTCTGAAGGTCAGCCACAACACTTGAAAGATCTAAATATACAACATCATTCTTCTGTTATTAACAATAAAGTGGATCTTACTGGCTATCTCTTCGTCTCTGGCACGAAGCGTATTTGCTTGTCGTTCAATTTCAACTTGCAAGGTTTTTTCCTTCGCTTGCCATTTTTTCTCGATATCATTGATGAAATCAGGGTCAATATTTAATTGGTTTGCGTTTCGATTTTTTTGCGATTCTGATTCTGTCTCAAAAAGCAGTAAAAATTAGAAATTACCTTCGGACATCTGGAGACTCATCGCCCACATCTGCTCTTCTTTTCTTTCTAATTTTAGCTCGTATTCGTTGATGGTATCATTGACTTTCGCCAGCAGATCTGCAATATCTTTTTCTTTTCGCGTGAGAAGGTTGTCCAGCGTTTTGTTCTTGTCCGCTAGCTCTTGCCTTTGTTTGATCACTCCGTTCAACTCTTGTTGTTTGGCTTTTTTTTGTTTCTGCCTAGAGTCATTTTTTCGGCAGAAAATCGTTCACTGGCTTACTATTGCGAGCTGGCAAGCCGTTTTTGACTCTTCAAGCTCCGCAACTAGCTCTTCAAATTCATTTTTTTTCAAGTCGTGGTTCTTCTTGACTGCCTGATAGTTTGCAGTAACCTCTTTATTGGCATCAATAAGTTCCCTAAATAAGCTTAATATAGCTAGCAAGAAGTTGTTACTCACTTTATCCGCTTTTGCAGAGCTGAATTTTCTTCTCTGAATGTTTGTTCTGCATGGGCCAAAAATTCATTTTTCTGCGAAACAACTCTGAATTTCATGTGAGGAAAGTCATAGGTATGTCAGGTTACATCATTGCTTTTTCTAATTCATCGCTTCTTCGTGAATGTTTCAGAAGATTTACTTTCAGCTCAACTATATCAAACTCCTGATTCCTTGGGACGATTAGGTCAAAGACAGTGTATACTCGCTACTTAATAATTTTCTCCAACTCATCAATTCTTTTTTTGAAAAAAGTGATCGACACTTCTTGTTCAGTTTTTGTATGTGAGCTTCCTTTCAGTTGCCTGTGTAAAGAATTAACTCCAGACAAGGCGATCTGAATTTACAATTTCAATGTATCTTCACTTTCTTTGGTAGCCTTGAGATTTTGTTGAAGTGATAAAACTTCTTTTTCAAGTTGCATTCGACGTCGCGTTTCGTGTGTTAGAAGAACTTCAATTTCTTCCCTTGTCCAGATACTTTTAAAGAGTTATATTTGAGTGAGTACATACTGGGAACTGTGCATCCGATCTTCAGCGGCCTCGTATCGGCGAAACTTCGCAATTTTTTCGTCACGATCTTGAATGTCCACTGTTAAAAAAGCCGGCAAAATGTAAGTGAAAAATTCGATGCTCCAAGTACTTGCTTTGTAATTGCATCTTTTCAGCGATTATTTTTCGGACCTGCGCATTGTGTTCCTCAATTTCCGCCTTGTAACCTTTCTTTTCAATGAATTTCGTACGAAATCCAAACCAAGAAAACTGACTTTCGTTCATAAGAAATAGCTCCTCACAGTATTTTTTGAGGGTACGCAACGCGTGGCCACCTACACCAAATCTTAGAGCTGAAGCAAAGAACTAACCACAAACAACCTTTCACATTTTTGTCTTCGCCAAAATCTGGAAGATTTCTTGATGGTAGTGTCGGTGATTCTTCGAATGCCGCTGGTGCAAGGTCAACGACAATTGTTGGGAGTGACATTTTTTTTTTTTATCAAATTGCTCCGTCGATCTTCCCACACCATGCGGCTGTCATGGCTGGCATTGACCTGTATCCTGGTTTTCAGGATATACAACTCCGTCGCAATCAAAACATTCTTCAGCCCCGACGAATATTGGCAGAGCACCGAAGTGGCTCACGCCATGGTCTTTGGATTCGGATATTTGACATGGGAGTGGGAACACAAATTACGGGGAGCGTTGCATCCTTTGATTTTTGCCGTCGTTTTTCGAATTTTGAATGCCCTTGGACTGTCTGAATCTGAGTGGCTTGTAAGTCCAGACATTTGCTGCCTCCTTCCCTGTTCGTTCTTATTTTCCCGTAAGATTGTCGCCCCAAAACTTGTACAAGCCGCGTTCGCGACTGTCGCAGACGTTTATACATATCGGCTTGCAGGAAAGCTTTTTGGGCCAGGGCCAGCGAAATGGGCGGTACGTGTGCTTCCGCAGTGATCTTGATCGCTTCCGTCACTCAAATCGAACAGCTGGTGGCATCCTTGACTTCATTTTTCAATTTCTTCTGTAGTGTTCGCACATTCTCTAACAGCTCCGAGACCGCACTCACAATTGCTGCAATGTATTACTGGCCATGGGAAACTTCCAAAAAGTCACACGTTCTTTCCAGCAGAAAGTAAGATTCAAGAAATTAGTGCTACAGAATCTTAAGTCGTTCAGAGATCTAGAAATCGCTTTAGTTTTTGCAGCGATTGCGTGTGCTCTGAGACCTACAAATGCGATAATTTGGATTTTTTTGGGATGTGAACTGCTCCTCCGAATCAATTTCCGACAATGGGCAACAGTGCTTGTGCGAACTATTGCTATCGGGTTTGACGCAAATGCTTTGTTTTTGGATCATTGAAACCCTTTAGATGTTCGGTTCTTGGCCTCTCTTGTGTTGCAGACCGCATTTTTTATGGAGAATGGACATTTGTTCCATACAACTTTGTGAAGCTCAATCTCGGTGAAGGAGTGTCGGAATTCTATGGAAATAATCCGTGGCACTGGTATATTTCTCAAGGGATACCAGTGGTTTTGTTTACCTTCACGCCCTTCACTTTGTGGACTCTGCACAAAACTTCAAACATTCGAAGCGTGTTTATTTGCACGCTTGTGGTGTACAGCTTTATCTCCCACAAAGAATTCAGATTCATAATGCCACTTCTTCCGCTTGCGCTTTGCGCAGCAGGAAAGTCGTTGCACGATCTTCAGATATTTTCCAGCAAATACGCCGGTGGAAACTATCCAAGGTCATGGTTGAAACGCAACTACTTTCTGATTGCTTTGACTTTTGTCGTGTTGACAAATGCGGTTGCAAGTTTCTATTTGGGAATGGTGCATCAAAGAGGCGTCATTGATGTTATGACGTGGTTGAGGCGCTCGGACAGTGAAATTAATAATCCAAACCGGAACGATACCATAGGAGTCTTGTTTTTGATGCCGTGCCACTCCACTCCGTTTTATTCGTATCTACATCGAAGTCGGGTGGAACTTCGATTTTTAACATGTGAGCCGCCTTTGGGGTGGGTTCCTTTCTTCGTTTTAGATGCGTAAGATGTATTTAATACCGCATGGAACCAATTAGAATCGATAAAACTGATTATGTCGACGAAGCCGATGTTTTTTATCGAAGTCCGGCAGAATTTGTATCCAAATTTTTTGCAAGTGTCCGACATGACTACAAAACTAAAACGGAAACGGGAAGATTACTTGACGTACCTGGCCAAAACTCTTATAAAATTCGCGAATTTATATGGCCTGCCAGGGTGGTGATATTTCAAGCACTGTTGCCACAACTGAATCAAACTCTTCTCAACGAAAGATACGTAGAGGTGAGTGCATATCTATCTCATTTCTTTCGACTCAATCGGCAAAAATAGTGTATGCGGTTTTTTAACAGCCATTTTCATGATGATAGTCGGAGAAGAGGTGATGTTCTAGTGTTCTGCAAACACCATGAATCTGCACTGTAGCAACTCAGTGCCATGCGTACATGCGTCATGGTGGGGAAGTGGCGTCAAAGAGTGGGAGTGCCGATATGGGTTTGCATAATTAAGTCAATAAATATTTGTCTTGTTAAATGACGACGTCGCGCCACGAGCTCGAACGCCTGACGAAGAAAGACCTCGCAGCACTGGCGAGAGAACGTGGCTTATTTATCTCTGTGACAGAAAAGGTAGCCGCTGGTCCATTCTTCATGTCATTGCCTAACACCTACTACAGAAGCAAGCTTTTGTTGACGCGCTCATAGCGAATCCTTTTCGCAATCCACAATCGAATGAAGCAGAACCAATCGGTCGTGAGAATTACCCATCGAGTCTATCTCTTGGGGAGATGTCACGCGTCGAACTTCAGCGCCTCGCCAAAACAATGAATCTCAAAACTGCAGGAAAGGTTTGCTATGGTTCAGCGCTAGTTGCAGAAATCTCAGACTGACAACCTGTATCTGCGTTGCAGAAAGCTGAATTGATCAGCAGAATTCAGTTTTTCCAATCGGGCAATGAGATGGAAAGTTACGCCCTACCGGACAACCTCGACCCATCAGCCGAGAACCATCCACAGCTATTTCTCAATCAAGAATCTGTCCGAAATGAATCGAAAAAATACTTTTGCTGCATCGATCGATTGATATTCCCGTCCGAAGGATGTCTCGACCCACCCGGACTCGCCGTTTTGCGAACTGGTTGTGTGTTTATCAGAGATTCAGCAAACGGGAAAGAACATCCACTCAGAGTCCGTGTTCAAGATGATTTAGCTGGACTTCCTGATGGGTTTCTCGATAATGCTGTGTGCCGTCCATGCGTTGACCGGAACCGAGCAATGGGTCTTTTTTACCAACACAGGTTGATTTCAAAACGTGAGCGATGGTCCTGACTATTAAGTACAGATCAACGCCACTTCTTTGTAAAACTTCTTCACAACCAATGGTACACCCTCGAGTTGCTCTGTCGTTGGAAATTCAGGGTTTAGATGCCGATTTCGAAGAAGAAAAGAAGTCATTCAAGTCAAGTTCAAAGCCAAGTGCTTCAGAGAACGATAGATTCAAAGAAACGGGCTTGAGCAATAGCGAAAGTCCATCACGCACAAGAAGGGAAGAAACGTCAGATATTCACATCAATACTTGCAAAGAGCATGAAAATGACCACCTCCCGGTTAATAATGAAAGTGAAGTCGGCCTCAGTATTTGTCATGGTGGCGATGAAGTTTCCGGTCGCTACGGCGCAGATCATTCAGAAATTGTTTTGGAAGAAACTCTACAAGATATCAGCATTATTTCGGAAACGGCAGAAGAAGTGCTTGCTGCTCTCGACATGTGTGACGAGCTCGACAACGGTAAGCTTAAGCTCCCAAGAACAAGTTCCGCAAGCGAGATTACACCAAACAAACAAATCCGACTTCAGACCGACAAAAGCAATAATATTTCTTCAAACCAAAAAGCAATGGAAGGAGTGTCTTCATCTTCACTTTCAAAAAAATTTTCACCCTGTCTATCAGACTTACGCCGAAAATCCGTGAAACCTCCACTTTCTGTGGCATTGGCGCAACGCAAAATGACAGCAAAATTGACAGGAATGCAAGCCGCACGAAAACACGCACGCGACGCGAAAGTTTCACATTGTCGACAGATTGCTGATGATTTTTCAGCGCAAGAGGAATCAAGTGATGCAAGCAGAAGTGACAATGATGCCGAAAACAGGGGCGCGGTCGAACGAGACCGGATAAAACTGCCGATGGATGCAATCGCGAGGAAAGAGCGCGGAGAAGTGCTGTGGACCGTGCCTCATGCGTCACCGGTGAACAAAGCTGCAGGAAGTTCGGGTGACTACGCGTCATATATTCCTAAAGAGGACGAACGCACTGCCCAAGCAATTGAGCAAGTGCTCGGAGTGGTTCCCGCGGGAAGCACTGCTGAGTGGGAACTTATTGCCGGGCGCGGCAGGAGCAAATTGCGCCGCAGCGGTTAACAGCACGCACCTACTGGGGCTTTCGAGAAGTTTCTGAGGTCAACAAAATGGGAAACATTTCAAAAAACAAAAAGCAAAAAGATGTCTGCCGTCGATGAGAAATCGAAGAAGTTTGTGCAACGCCCGGTCACCTCGTCGGATCTGCTGCAGTGGGCCATCATAAACAAAGCAACTGCAGCGGAAGATGCTCCTTCAGCGACGCCCACTCCAGCTGCCCCTATCGTAAGGGCCCCTTAGCTATTCTTCAGGCACCCCTCACGTTTTATGTCGAAAGGATCCCAAATGGGTTGACGTGATTCTGGGAAAATCCGACTCCGTTCGCATGAAAGGTAGGTTCTTTTTCTTCGTTGTTAATCTTACGTTGGACACAGAATGCGTTGAAGAACTTCAGAAAGAATCGAACAGTCTCGAAGTTAAACTACAGGCATTTGATGAACTGGAAATGGTAGGACTTCGATCGAAGATTTTGGAATGAACTATGTACCAGCTTGCTGAATCCCTCGACAACGCGAATGACTTCAAAATTCTGGGGTTATGGCAGCCGATTATCGAAATTCTTCGAACAAACTTAGAGCCTGAGATGCGAGCATTCGCCGCGTGGGTCCTAGGTACAGCTGTTCAAAATAATCCACGGGCGCAATCGGATGTAAGCTGTTCCGGTAATTGGACGTTTGGTCCTGCTCAAATGTTTCAACAGTTCATTGAAGCGAATGGACTTCCCGCTCTGTTAAATTCGCTCAGTGCAGATTCCAGTCCTGATGTTCGCGCCAAATGTATGGCTTGCTTGTCTGGGCTTCTGCGCCAAAATTTGAAAGCATACGAACTTTTGCCAACAATTTCTCAGCAAAATTTGTCAAGCAAATCACCTCGACTCGGTCTTGGGGCAGTTCTTGCTTTGTTAGACCATCGTGAGAGTCGATGGAGAAAGGCGCAAAAAAAGTCAATTTTTTTTCTGACTGGACTAATCTCTGGAAGGAGTGGAGATGACCCAAGTATTGTAAAAAAAGCACAGGAAGATGCGAAAGAAGGAAATTGGGAGAAGTCTGTTTTGGAACTGTTACGTGTGGATGACTTGGACACTGAATTAGTGGAGATGGTAGCTTGCGTTTTTTTCTCGACTATCGACTTACTCGTGCCCCAGTGCCTATCGTTTCTCGAGCAATTTTTGCCTTTAACTGAGTTGTCTGCTTCAGACAAAAATCTTTTGCAATCTGTGTTGAAAAAAAATCCAGAAGTGGATGAAGATTTGTTACGGAAAATTAATAAATTGATCGCATAAGTTGTTCATTGCTCTATTGCCCTTTTCACAGCAATAAATATCAAAGTTCCTGCTATTACTGAACAAGACCACGCCAGCACACTGAAAGCCTTTTTTTTCCACAGCCGCAATTTTGCTGCTCCATAAGGACTGCAGCAGTTTCGCCAAGACCTTCTTCCGTCGTTAGAGCACAAAAATTCTATGAAAAGGTCAAAAAGAGCAGAAAGCGCCAGGTAGCCATCCATGTTATGAGCGGGTATCATGTTGAAGATTGAAAACGCAGAATTAAATGCTATCATGAAACTGTAACAAAGCGTGAGAAGTAGTATGCTAAAGGCCAAATATTAACTGCAAAAATCGTTCGCATTGGTAAGGAAATGACAAAGGAAATAGTTTTTTCTTGGGGAAGAAGGAGCCAACCCGGACTGTGGCAGAATAAACAACAGTAGTCAAATCAAACCAACGTTACCTCCTTCCAAAATTTCCCTGGGATCTCCCAAATAAAGCAGAGTTCGGACTGCGGAATATGAACCCTTGAGATCCGCATGCAAATTATTTGCCGAATCATCCAGTTTCAACCCGTTGAACGGCGTTTCTCGTGGAAAGTGCGTTTCCTGAGTTCCATAAGCCGTATTACCATGCTTGGGGATTATATTAAGAACATGTAATCGCATTAGTCGAATATATTCGCTGGGGACATAGGCAGCCAAGCACCGGCCCTCAGATGCGCATTCAACATCCGCGCTACAATATTTTCCAAAGCGCACAGCAGTGTCGAGATTCGCGCAAGATTTTGGAGAACTAATGAGCTTGAACGGAACTGAGAATTTTCCGTACTCAGCATTCGGACAGTCACAAACCTGGGAACTTGATAACTCCACGTCAGTACGATGTTCGACAGTGTTACGAGGAAGAAAACACTGCTCCGCGTTGCTGAGTTGTCCAAGTGGAAATTCACTGCTCACATTACAGCACGACAGTAAGGTGTCTGGCGAAAAGTTCAGAGGGTGACTTTACAATATGCTCAACTTTCAACGATTGAAGATTCCCTAAAACAATAGCCTTGCCGTATTTCTTCGCTGTTTTCCAAGCTTTTCGCAAGTCTGACCTCCCAATCATAAACTCCTTCTGCAATGTACTCGTTTCCGACACCAACTATCACACTTCCAGGGGACAATAAGAGGTTTCCATGAAGTGGTGACAAAGGATTGACCTCCAGAACTACCACGCCCCCGTCCCAAAGCTGGTTTCGTGTTTGTTCCGCAGTAAGTCCAGACCTGAGGTCACGATATCCCCATGCAAGCCACCAAGGCATTGACGCTAGCATCACGTAAGACAAAATCGCAAGAATGAAATTGTGCCAAACTCCTGCGCAGGCTATTCGAAGCCGAATGTCTGGCGAGGATGCCAGTAGTACAGGAGTTTCCAACTCGACAAACGCGCCAGGGAAAATTAGTGTCACAAATATGCCGACACACTGAGTTGGGACGTGCTCACTTCGTTGATTGTGAATAAATGAGACAGATGCAAAAGATTTCTTTTACATCGCTGCTGCCAATGCATGTCCGAATTCGTGGAAAATTCCCGAAAGAAGAAGCCCCACCAAATAGTATCCAATTGCGTAGAAAGGAAGGTTCACTCCGGGAATCTGCAAAAATGATTGGCGAGAATGACAAAAATACAACGTACCAATGATACAAGGAGATCTCCTCCACCAGGATCTTCTAACCTACGTCCACTCGAATACACAAACGATGTTTTTGTCTTTCCCAACTCAGCACTTGATACATTCCACCACGACGGCAGCGTATCCGGCAAAGTTGTAGTTGTTGCTGTTGTTACTGTTGAGATTCCAGGTCCAGATAGACGATTCGGAGGTGGGACGGCAAACCGCCAAATTTGCCAAATCGCTCCGAGCACAGCCACAAGAAACGACAGAAACGCAAATACCGTCCCGGCATAAAACCCAGAACGCAGAATACGCCTGAACTTACGAGGAATCATTGAAAACCGTCGAAGCAAAGGATTCAACGTTAAAGTCGTGAATGTGATTGAAAATATTGCCAATGAGATCCGAGGATCATGGGCGGATTTCGGTATGTCCGTAGAAGAGAGAGGCAATGAGTTCGGATTGGAGGGACGCGAGCGATTGGGTGCCCAGCGGAAGTCAACCGCAGTCGGTCGGAGGATCTGCGATGCGTGTCACGCTGGGAGTTCCGATCCGATGAATGACTACGTACACGAAGTCTACATAGCAGCACAACACCGGCGTGGACGATCGCCCAGCTCAAGGCAACAGCCAGAACGAAGTCGATCAGCATTCCAAACACAAAAAACAGATTTCTTTAAGGTCTTAGTTCTCGAAAGTCTTCTTTCCACGCCCTTGTGGGATTGCAATGCCGCGTTCAGGAAAGATATCTCCATCATCTGCAGAGCTAACATACCCATCGACGTTATCTTGTGTCTCGTCTATCTCTGCTATCACCCCAAATGACACTTTACGATGCTGCGATGCCCACAAGCTCGAAGAATCTCCAAAAACCAACACGGATGCTGCTGGTGACACCATTGAGAAGTCCGTCATGGAAGGCGAAACATTTTGCCCTTTCGTAATGCGGTTTTCAGAAAAAATGGAATCTGCTAACTGTCCCCCACTGTTTTCAAGTGATACCGAATACAAAGAATCGGATGGCACCACTGGTATATCAACTCTGGCGTTGGAAGAGAGAATAAAGTTCCAGTTTGCTTGGTTGGCCGTCGGCGAAGCCGGTGGCGAAACAAGCAATTGATCGTTCACTGTCATAAAGGGATCCTCAACTTTCTTTTCGTTGGTGTATATGAGAGCTGAAGTCATTACTTCCAAGGGTAGCATGCTTGGGTTTTCGGGATTCATCGACTTCATAGGAATAGGCTCATAGTTGTCAGTTTCGGCGTCAACAATGTTGTTTGATGCGTCATCTTGATGTTGCCTCGGAGTAATCACTACAATCTCTGGCACTTGGTCAATATATCTGGAATCGAAATCCTGAGAGTGCTGCAACAGTGTTGACATATATCTCCAAATTTGAGGTAACCGGATTCGTGAATGTGACCGCAGGATTCTTGATAGAGCACCCATCAGCGTATGTGCAGCACCAGTCGAGTAAATAGAAAACTGCCGGATCGACATACTCCATGTGTGATATCCATCCCGTTTAATCCAGTTGTTCAAGGCTCCGGTTCCGAACCGCTTTATCTCTCCCACCCCGTTCACAGATACAACGTATCTAGAGAGCATGTCGAGAACAATCACGCAAGGAATGTCCTCAACGCAATTAGAAACGCGGAAATCCCTAAAACGAGTTAACACTTTCGACTGGACAGGAAATTGGACTCGATGAAAACTTGTATTTGACAACATTCTGTTAAATGCATCTTGATTTCTGTCTTCGGAAACGTAAACTACTGCAATTTTAGGATTTCGACAGTCGATATGAGGCCGCGCACAGCCGACGAAAGTTTGGTGGAAGAGCTGCGCGGAAGGAGACCATGAGGCAGAAAAATACAACACTACGGTGTCCGGAAGTGCAATAATAGGAACTGGGGAGTCTTCGGGCTTGCAGTCAGAATGCGGAGTAAGACACAGATTTCCTCACCAAACTTGTCAAGGATTTGCACTTCCGACAGCGAAGACCACAGCAGCGTCGAAGAGGAGCACCGAGTAACTTGTGCACACATTTTTTTGTGTTGCGAAAGAAAGACTCAGCACGCATAATGAGGTGGGGAGGAATTCAACGCAAAAATTAGAGTCAAAATTATTCAAGATTATAAATCCATTGGTTCGAAGCAAAGGCCACATCTTTCTTTAAAGTAAGAAAGGGAATGCAAGATTTTATTGCAGAAGCGCGCACATTTTAAAAGGTGATGATCCCGTTCGGTCAGATATTATAATTGATTTGTGGCAATTTTTCATTCATGATTAGGAAAGAAAAGACAAACAAAAAAAAAAAAAAAGAACAAAATCAGAAGTGCATGTGCGGTGTCGGTTTCCTCTCGCACATCAAGGGCAAGGTGAGATCAAACCTGCTGCTATCTACTGCTGGCGTAGCGACTAAGAGTGTCTGCGGGCAGTATTGGGAGAGTGAGGAGTTGCCGCCATCGGGCAGTGCCGGATCGCTTCGTTATCTCGTTGTTTGCGATCTGTTTGACTCAACGTTCTATCCAGACCTCGCACTCGCTGCTCTACCAAGCGCACTCTATGCTGTGCAATATGACGCATAGAGGTGCAGAGGGCGCAGACTCTCGCGACGGCGATGGTGCTGGTATCATGCTGTCGATCCCTCACAAGTTCTTTCATGAATGCGTGGACGCCACTCCAGAGTGGTCTGAATTCAAGAACAAACTTGTTCCGTCCAAGTATGCTGTAGGGAATGTCTTTTTCAATCCTGTGAAGATCGTTCATGAAGACGAGGACACTGTCGAAGCAGCTCGCGCAGTTTCCGTCGAAGAAATGAAACTGAGGTTTGAAGAAATTGCTGGTCAAGTGGGTTTGCAGGTGTTGTTCTGGCGAGCTGTTCCTCGCGATTCATCTATCTTGGGGCCAGTTGCGAAATCTATGGAACCAGTCATTCTGCAGCCGTTTGTTATTTCTATTGGAGGAGCACCTACTTCTTTGGACGATTCCATTCCCTCTGATGCAGACGTTGATCTTAATAACTCGTTTGAGCGCCAGCTTTATCTGTTACGAAAAATATCCACGCATACCTTCAACGGAAGTGTTGCTGAGGATGCAGGCCAAAACTTCTTCTATGTGTGCACCTTGTCTTCTCGACTGATTGTATACAAAGGCCAACTTGCGCCGATCCAGGTTTTCAAATATTACGTTGACTTAAACGATGTGAACTTTGAGTCAGCTTTTGCACTTGTTCATTCTCGTTTTTCCACAAACACATTTCCCTCTTGGGATAGAGCTCATCCAATGAGATGGGTTGCTCACAACGGTTGGTTTTGTTTCTTTTCACATGGTATCGCTCATAAGAAAATTTTGTTCGTGCTTATCAAGGTGAAATCAACACTCTCCGAGGCAACAAGAACTGGATGCGTTCCAGAGAAGGAGTTTTGCAAGTTCCTAAAAGTCTTTCTCCTGCACCTTTCTTGATCACAAGTTCGAAAACTTCAGAACCGTTACGATCATTGGAACCATTGTTCCCCATTGTGGAACCAAACGGCTCTGATTCTTCTGCTCTTGACAATGTGGTGGAGCTTTTGCACTTGATGTCATCAAGCTTGAACTTGCCAGAATCCATTGCGGTAATGATCCCAGAAGCCTTAAATCCGGCGAAAGAAAGTGAAAATCAAAGCCCATTGCGTGCATTTCACGAGTGGGCGTCTTGTATCATGGAACCGTGGGACGGTCCTGCCCTGGTTACATTTTCGGATGGGCGTAAAGTTGGTGCGCGCCTTGACAGGAACGGATTACGTCCATGCCGTTACGTTGTCACAGACAACGATTTAATGGTGGTAGCATCCGAAGTAGGTATTCTGGGTGGTATTGAAGACAGCATTGTGAAAAAGGGCCGTTTGGAACCTGGCAGAATGCTGGTAGTTGACATGGAAAATGGGACGATCAGTTTTGAAAATGAATCCTTTGGCGATCAAATTGGAGCACTAAGCCGCGTGTCAAGGTTAAATGATTTCGCTTCTTGGATCAAAGAAGGCATTTTGACCATGGATGAACTTCGAACATGGTGGAAGCCTTTGACCGAGAAAAATTTCATTTCGGAAGTTACCGCTGATGTCGGAGATACCCTTCAAGACCCTCGCTTGAAAGCATTCGGACTTGATATGGAACAGTTAAACATGATATTGATTCCGATGGTGGGAAAGTCTTTTGGCGGTCACCGGCTAATAATTGTTTTGTTCAGTTTCTAGACGGCAAAGAAGCATTGGGATCGATGGGCATCGACATACCCCTCGCATGTCTATCGGATGCACCACGTCCTCTGTACGACTATTTCCGTCAGCACTTCGCTCAAGTGACAAATCCTCCTATCGATCCAATTCGTGAAACTTTGGTGATGAACTTGACCTGCCATTTAGGTTCTGAAGGCAATTTACTTGAAATGAGTCCGGAACAAGTGTGCCGCTTGAAGCTGGAAAGTCCAATTTTGTCTCCGTTTGATATGGATTGCCTTCGGAATGGAATTTCTCAATTTGGCGGTGACAGCAAGCGAGGCAACTGGAAAGTTCATACCGTTGATACAACGTTCGCGGTTGAAGCCGGGCCCGATGCTTATGAAGACACTTTGGAACGGATTTGTCAGGAAGTTCTTGCGTTAATTGAAGAGTCCACTACCAGTGAGAAACTTCTAGTCATTCTGTCGGACAGCGCTGTAAGTCAGTCGCGTGTTGCACTTTCATCTCTTGTTTCTCTGGGAGGTGTGCACCACTTTTTGCTCCGACGGAAACTTCGTGGAAGGGTCAATCTCGTTGTTGAAACTGGCGAAGCGCGCCAAGTTCACCAATTCTGTATTCTAGTTGGGTACGGAGCGGACGCAAGTACGTTCCTTTTTGCGTTTTTTCACATGTTAATTTCCAATGTAGTTTATCCCTATCTTTCCTTCGAACTTATCGCAAAATTGCAACGCGATAACATCATAAAGTCGGCACATCCTGTTGAGAAATTGTTCGTGAATTACATAAAGTCGGCGAATGATGGAATCAAGAAAGTAATGTCCAAAATGGGTATTTCCACTCTGCAATCCTACAAAGCAGCTCAAATATTTGAGTGCTTGGGTCTTTCAGCGCATGTCATTTCTCGTTGTTTTAATGGAACTCCTTCTCGAATTGGAGGCATTGGCTTTGACAAAATCGCTCTTGATACTCTAAGGCTTCATGATTCTGCATGGCCGAGCCGTGCGACGATCTCTTTTAACGACGCGACACTACCGGAATCCGGCAACTTTCACTGGCGAAATGGTGGTGAACCTCACATCAACGATCCGACAACTGTGGGTTCATTGCAGGATGCAGTGAGAAACAAAAATAAGTCGGCTTACGACACTTATTCGAAGCACTGCCACGAGCAAATCAAGCATTGCACATTGAGAGGGATGCTTGACTTCGACTTCGGATCTGAGGAGAGCATGGTACCATTGGAAGAGGTTGAACCTTGGACTGCCATTGTTAGAAGATTTTGCACAGGTGCTATGTCATATGGGTCTATATCTAAAGAAGCACATTCCACGTTGGCTATGGCCATGAATGAGCTAGGGGGAAAATCGAACACCGGCGAAGGAGGTGAAGACCCGGAAAGATCCACCATTCCGGATCCAGCCAGTGGCAAGTCACTTCGGTCTGCTATCAAGCAAATTGCTTCAGGAAGATTTGGAGTTACTAGCTTTTACTTGGCAGATGCGGACGAACTGCAAATCAAACTTGCACAAGGTGCTAAGCCAGGAGAAGGAGGGGAACTTCCAGGACACAAGGTTACCGGTGACATCGCCAAGACCAGAAAATCTACCCCGGGCGTTGGACTCATTTCACCACCACCACATCATGATATCTACTCGATTGAAGACTTGAAACAGCTTATTTACGACCTGAAGTGTGCGAATCCGGCTGCCCGTATTTCGGTGAAACTAGTTTCTGAAGTCGGGGTGTCTGTGATTGCTTCTGGTGTCGCAAAGGCAAAAGCTGAACATATTCTTATTTCGGGTCACGATGGTGGAACTGGAGCCTCTCGATGGTAATCACCATATTGTCGAAATGTGCGAACTGATGAATCCTTTTCAGGACCGGAATCCAACATGCCGGTGTGCCTTGGGAGCTTGGTCTTACCGAGACTCACCAAACTCTCGTAGCTAAAAAGCTGCGCGGCCGTGTGGTTCTTCAAACGGACGGTCAAATTAAGACTGGACGCGATGTTGCAATCGCTTGCCTTCTTGGCGCTGAAGAATGGGGTTTTGCGACGACACCACTGATTGCCATGGGATGCACAATGATGCGCAAATGCCACTTAAACACCTGTCCAGTTGGTATTGCTACACAAGATCCTGAACTTCGGAAGAAGTTTGCCGGGTCGCCGGAGCACGTGGTGAACTTTTTCTACTATGTTGCTGAAGAATTGCGCGGAATTATGGCAAAACTCGGATACCGCACCATCAACGAAATGGTTGGACGCACTGACCGACTTAAAATCGACGAAACTGTCCTCACGGACAAGACGCGAACGTTAGACTTAAGCCCCATTCTGGCTGTTACGTATGCACCAGGTGTTGAAATGTACAATGTCGAAAGTCAAGATCACAACTTGGAAAGTCGTTTAGACACTCGGATGATTGAACTTGCAAAAGAATCTATTGCGACTGGTTCCCCAATCAAATTGGCTTTTACAGTTGTCAACACTGAACGGGCCATCGGAACTACTCTGTCGTATTCCGTGTCAAAAAAGTATGGCGAAGCTGGATTGCCCGATAATACAATCCAAATCAAACTCGATGGATCGGCTGGACAATCGTTGGGAGCTTTTGTGTGCAAGGGTATCACCATCGAAATGGAAGGCGATGCAAATGATTACGTTGGCAAAGGATTGTCTGGAGGCCATCTGATTGTTTATCCCCCTAAGACTGCGGGATTCAACTCAAACGAAAACATAATCGTCGGAAATGCGTGCTTCTACGGCGCGACATCGGGATATTCGTTTATTGCGGGTATTGCAGCTGAGAGATTCTGTGTCAGGAATTCTGGTGCCACGGTCGTGATTGAAGGTGTTGGTGACCATGGCTGTGAGTATATGACTGGTGGCCGCGTTGTGGTCTTGGGCAACACGGGCCGTAACTTTGCTGCTGGTATGTCGGGTGGCATTGCTTACGTCCTGGATCAAGAAGGCACCTTCCCTGGTAAATGCAACACTGAAATGGTGTATCTAGAGTCTGTTGCCGAAGGAAAGGAAGTCGCATACTTGAGGCGCTTGATTGAGGAGCACTTCAACAAAACCGGATCAAAGATTGCCAATGTTGTCCTGCAGAACTGGATGTCGTATCTTCCCAAGTTTGTGAAAGTGTACCCCCATGACTACAAGGCTGCAATGGAGAGAGCGGCAGCTGCAGCTGAGGTTGTTGAGACTCCCAAAGCTGTGATCGCTGAAGAGCCCGTGGTGTTGGATTTGGAAGATTCTATTCCCGACGAAGCCATGCTCAAGAGCGCGGACAAAGTTCGCGGTTTTGCCAAATACAAGCGAAGGACTGATAAGTATCGAAAAGCGGACAAGCGTGTTGAAGACTTCGACGAAATTAATGCTCGCTTGACCGAACCAGAATTGAAGATACAGGCTGCGAGATGCATGGACTGTGAGTTTTATTTTTCGTTTGATTGGGCCATTTGTCTGACAATCATCAGGCGGTGTACCCTTCTGTCAATCTGACGCAACCGGCTGCCCCATTGGAAATGTGATACCCAAATGGAATGATTTGGTTTTCAACAACCGATGGAAGGAGGCGCTGAATCGATTGCTGTTGACCAACAATTTTCCTGAATTCACCGGCAGGGTCTGCCCGGCTCCATGTGAAGGGTCGTGTGTGCTGGGTATCAATGAATTGCCCGTGGCAATCAAGTCTATTGAGTGTGCTATAATTGACAAGGGCTTTGCCGAAGGATGGATCGTTCCGACACCGCCGACTCTGAGAACTGGCAAGAAAGTTGCCGTCATTGGTTCTGGTCCAGCCGGTTTGGCCGCCGCTGACCAGCTGAATAAGGCTGGTCACAGTGTTACCGTGTATGACAGAAATGATCGATTTGGGGGTTTGCTGATGTACGGAATTCCCAACATGAAATTGGACAAGAAAATTGTTCAGAGGCGTATTGATTTGATGTCTGCGGAGGGTGTGACTTTTGTTCCCAACGCCGATGTGGGCACAACTGTGGATGCAACCGAACTGCAAAAAGACAATGACGCTCTAGTTTTAGCTGTTGGCGCAACATGGCCACGTGACCTGAAGATTCCTGGACGGCAGCTGGATGGAATTCACTTTGCAATGGAGTTCCTGCAGTCGGCCACAAAGAGCCTGCTCGACTCCTCTCTGCAGGACGGACAGTACATGAACGTCAAGGACAAGCACGTGGTTGTTATTGGTGGTGGGGACACGGGTAACGATTGTATCGGTACTTCTGTACGACTTGGGGCAAAGTCTGTGGTCAACTTTGAGCTTCTTCCTCAACCTCCCAACACTCGTGCCGAGGACAACCCGTGGCCTCAATATCCAAGAGTGTTCAAGCTCGATTATGGACACTCTGAGGTAAAGACTGTCCACGGCAAAGACCCTCGCGAATATCAAATTTTGTCGAAAGAATTCTTATCAGATGGAAACGGTCGGGTGAAAGGCATTAAGACTGTAAAGGTTGAGTGGACGAAAAGCCCTTCTGGAAGGTGGGATATGGCCGAGATCGAAGGTTCTGAGCAGATTTACGAGGCGGATATGGTGTTCCTGTCGATGGGTTTCATGGGTCCCGAGACCGCCATCATCGAGCAGTTGCAGGTTAAAAAGGATGCTCGGTCTAACATGCAAACCGCGCCAAACAAGTATATGACGTCAGTGGAAGGGGTATTTGCGGCTGGAGATTGCAGACGAGGACAGTCGTTGATTGTATGGGGTATCAACGAAGGTCGTATGGCCGCAAGGGAGGTGGATACATACTTAATGGGCAACACGAGGTTGCCCTCGCGAGGTGGCATTTAATGAAATCTCGGTGATGTGCAGGGTACGGGGCTGGTTCGGACTGTTTTATTTTGCGTTCTTGTTGTGCAGGTTGGGTTGTTTTTCTTTATGGAAAGATGACCCTCTCTTTGACGACCTCCATCATAATTGACGCCGTTCGCCCACGCATTCCTCCGCTGCTGACCTCATCAGCAGTTTCACTATCTTTGCACAAAGGGCATAGTGGCCGCATATTGGTTGTCGGTGGCAGCTCTGAGTAATAAGTCTCCATATGTTTCATTTGCACAAACACTCCGTACCCAGGTATTCAGGCGCGCCTTACTATGCCGGAATCGCAGCTCTCAGAACGGTGGGGGGGCGCATGTTCGCGAAGCATATATCTTTGCGATTGTGACGCGGTTTCGCAGGGAGCGGACATCTGCCATATTGTCTGCCATCCAGCCGCGAGCGGACCACTGAAGGCTTACTCCCCAGACTTGATCGTTCACCCTATTATTGAGTAAGGCACCGCATGAATGTGCGAAAGCGAAACCAACGAACCAACAGCGCGAGCGGCGGCAAGGAGCTTGCGGTTGCGAAAGCCGTTGCGCTGATGAGCCGCGTGCATGTGGTTGTCGTGGGTCCGGGCCTGTCACGGGACGAGTTCATGGCGGATGTCGCGTCAGCCATTATCCTCGAAGCGAAAAGACGCAGCATGCCACTGGTCGTTGACGCGGTGCTCACGTTTGTGTTTTCTCGTTTCGAGTGATTAAATTTTCTATGGCAGGATGGAATTCATTTGGTCGAGCAGCGTCCATACCTTCTGAGAGATTATAAGTACGCACATTGAGTGATTTCTTTAATTTTTTTTTTTTTTTTGGTTTAGGTCTGCGGTTTTGACTCCAAATCATGCGGAGTTCAAACGCTTGTGCGATGCAGTGAAACCAAAGACGTACGAGCCAAGCTCGTTGAGCGAAAGCCTGGGGGGCGCAGTTGTTTTTCAGAAAGGGCATTTCGACGTTATTTCCAATGGGCAAACTAGTCAGCCAGCTCTCGCGTCTGTTCCCTATTAACCGAAAAATCATCAGCTTTATCAGTTGAAGAAATAGGATCGCCGAGGCGATGCGGAGGGCAAGGAGATCTGCTTTCTGGAGCGGTTGCCACTTTTATTGCTTGGATGCAACTATTTGAAACCGGAGTCTTTGCGGAATCCAAGCAAAAGCAGAGTGGGGTTGTTACCGTGGCGGTTCACGACAGCGAAGGAAAGGCGGGTACCACTGAAATTCCACTGGGGATGCTGGCGTGTGCGGCGGGGTCGGTGTTGGTGAAGCAGGCGGCGCATCGGGCGTTCAAAGTGAAAGGTCGTGCGATGACTGCCAGCGTAATGGCGGATTTGTTGGGAGAAGTGTTCGCGGACTCCTTTGACAACTTGGAGTTGTGAGGAAAGCGTCTTTGTCATCATTCGAAATCTCGACTTATGTCGCATCGCACGCCGAAACTACCACTGCGCTCGCTACTGTTCGATATGTAATGCCTGTGTTCGCTGTGTTTCTTCTGATTCGTGACTTGGTCGCAAATGGGGCTTCCTATAGTGCGGGCAATTGTCTATTCGTCGGACTCAATCTGGGTTTCCTCATTGCTTTCAAGCCCCAGGCCTCTGATCTTGGGAGTACTTCATCTGCGGATGATTCCTCACAGCCTCGTGTTTGCGAGAACGGCGTCCAATCTTATCTGATAGGACAGCTGGTACTCTATGTCTTCTATTCTTTACCGCAACGGCCTCTACAGTACTATATCGAGAATTTCAACCCCGAAGCCAGATATAGCAAAGTAGTTGGATTCATATGGGCTCTATGGAGTGTTTTTACGGTTTTTGATATGTGAGCAATCCCTGCATTGGTTCTGGAGTCGACTGACAATGTCTATTGTAGCATATGGTTCTTTACCGGACAATATTGGACCTTCACTAGCAGTTTATGCAAAATATACGATCCGCCCCTTTTCTGGCTCGCTGTTCTGCATATCATCTTCTTTTATCTCACCACCGTAATCCCAATCATTCTCTATGCCATTTTTGTTGGAATACAGCGGAGGCGTCGAAGACATGCTGAGCTGCACGGTGGCACTGGCCCAGCAGCTCATTTAAAAGGCGGCCTGTCAAAAGCTGAGCTGGCGACTTTGCGAACATTCATTTTCAGAACCAACATGGCGGTGGTTCCGGAAGAAGACGAGGAGCTGGGAAACTACGAAAGGATGAGGGACGGTGAACAGGTCGAGCTGCAAGTTGTGCAGGTGCCTGTCAATTCCGACACACCTGGCGGCGAAGGAGCCATTTCCCTTCGAAGAGACTCCAAGGGGAAATCAGCTGTTATCACCCCGGAGTATCTGAGCCCAGACGCAGCGCAAGTTGGCGGGGGGTCATCGGCAACCCAATCAACTGGGACGAAATCCGAAAATTTGGAAACTTCCACGAGCCCACTAATCCATAATTCCGGTCTTGTCGAAGATGATTTGCCTGCAGGCGCTCCGACAAACTGCACAATCTGTTTTTGCGATTTTGAGGCCGGAGATGTTATTCGGGAGCTTGCCTGCAAGCATATTTTTCACGCTGACTGTATCGATCCGTGGATCATTGTTCCAGACGAACCATCGTCGTCTTCGACACCTCAAAAAGCTCACAGAACCTGCCCGTTATGTGTTCGAGAGGTGATTCTACCTGAATATCGCGACAAGGAAGTTGAACTGGCAATGGCGATCCAAAAGAAGGAAGATGAAGAAATGGCAGTGCTGATCGCGCAATTGAAGAAAGAGGCTGAGGAAGAGCAAGCTTTGATCGAACGCCGACGAAAACGAGCGGAAGCGAGGAAGCAGCGCCGAGTGAACGGAAGCTTCGCGGGACTGTTACTCAATCGTGGGAGAAGTAAAACCACCGAGCCCGCCAAAAATAATGCCGGGAAAGACGAGGCCATGAAGCGAAGTGCTAGCGTTGACGCAGAGATCAAAGCCCCGGAGATTGAAGTGTCTGCTGATGCAACAATCTCAAACGGCAATGAAACCAATGGCGAGTTTTTGTCTCCTCAGGAACGGCTAACGTCGATGAAGAACAAACTGGAAACCATTAAGTCCATGTTGTTGGAATCCCCGAGCGACGGGCAGAGCCATACAACCGAGGGAGCCTTGGCAACTGTGAATGCAGTGGGGCTGATGCTAGAAGCGGTTGAAGTGGACCTGAAGGAGGAAGAACGAGCGCTTAGGGACGAATACAAAGACGGAGCAGAACATAACATGACCTCTTGAAACAAAATGCAAATTAAAGTAAAGTTATCAAAGTTCAGATTAATTAACTATCCTCGCTCATCGAGCAATACGTTGCACGCTTACAGTGGTCACGAAAAAGTTATATATTTCTTTTGCACGACTTTTCTAAGCCAAATTAAGCCAACCCGTCACCACTTTTGTGAGTCAATTGCTCCATCTGGTTACCCAACGATATTTTGACGTATGCGTCTGTGCCGTAACCGTGCATTGAATGAACGCCAATGGTTCCACCCCAATAATTTGCGTACACTCTGGACATTGGAAGCCCTAAGCCTAGATGCAGAGTGTTTTCTTCCAGCTCAAATAAACGTCCACTGGTCGTTGGTGAATCAGATTTCTCACCCACACGACGAACTTCTTCAACTTTGCCAGCGAGTTTCGGCATATTCGCCAAGTTGTTCAAGAAAACATTTCGCGATGCATGAGTGTAGGACCAAAGATTCTCCATCTGCGAGTGCCTGAACCCTCCACCTTCGTCTGACACGCGAAAAGTGATGTCACTCCTACTGGAGCCAACAGTCACGCGTATCGGCGGAAGCTTGCGATCTGTTTTCGCTTCATCTGAGTTCTTTTTGGATTCCAAGTCGTGAGGAGGCCTCGCAGGTAGGATATGATTTGGGTTAATTGGTTCCAAATGGGTCAAACTAGGCCCAGAACCATAGATTGGTGCGCTCTGCTCGAAATTATAACTTCGCCGACGCCGAGCATTGCTGTATCCAGGCAATATTCCCGGTTCATTCCACGTCAGGCCAAACAGTCTGTCGTCGTCAAGCACATTTTGCACCAATTGGGTTCGGGCAACCAAATTTTCGTCAGTGGATCCGTGTGTCTCGAGAGTAAAGCGCATGCTATTTTTGAGAAGCTCGAACAGGATGTACTCAATGTGATCTGGAATGTAGCTGAAAACGGCACCGGCGTGGCCGTCGACTAAAATTTCAGGCGGTTCAGCCTTGCACTTGGAATAGGTGTCGTGAAACCACCGTTTTGCAATGATGCTGACGCGGTCGACGACGTCAGCCGCCCGACATCGCGTGTTGACAATGCCGATCCAGCCGTCATCTTCGTCAATTAGAGCTCTACCACCGCCGGTTTGATCGTAAGTATCACTGAGAGCAATGTGCTGCTCAGCCAGGACTCGCCTTCCGATTCTAAATGACGGAAGATTATGATTAAGAGACAAAAAGACAAACAAACGTACCTCGACTTGAGCATTTCATTGAGGAATCTGTCGGCAGCTTCCGAACTGAGATGTTCAGATGTTGAAGCGTCGGCCATTCCCATCGCAAGTTGCGGAATAACGACCAAATGTGTCTGTAGCTGGCTTTCAATGAGGCGGCAAAATGCTCTGTTGTCTTCAATAGACTTAATTTCGGGAAAGGTCCTGAAGGATTCAAAGGCCTGCCAGTAAAGCGAATAGATCAACTGAATATGAGGATTTGTGCCCACAATAAACGGGAGGCGTTGCATGTCTGCAAACCAGTTCAGGAGTCAGTGTTTTTGCGAAAAGGAACAGAGTCATACCGATGATACGATGGGCGAGACGGACGGGAAGCTCTTCTCGAACATAATTGGCACTGCGCAGAAGCTTGTCGAGAGTCAGCGAACGACCGAAGACGGTAAGCTGACGCAGGGTGACCAGCTTGCTTTCTCTTGCTGAATACTTTTCGACGACAGCGTTCTGGTAGAAGCCCCGAGTGGTGGAGGACGGGGACAGGGCGGACGCGTGCAGCCTGCGACGCAGGGTGGGCTGTGAGTGGGGCGGGGGACGCGGACGCGCCCAGCGCAGACTCTGCATGTTGACGGTTCCAGTGACGATGAGTTGGTTGATGCTTAAGTTGAGGTCGATGTTGTGGCTGGGGGAATTAATAAGCAGCGCATTGGTCGTGATTCATTCATTTCACGCGGCCGCAGCGGGCTCGTGGGGCTGGCATCTGGCCACCTGCCCCGCACCGAGCACTGCGCGCACGCACATTGCCGCGCGTGCTTGCGCGTGTTTGTGCGTCTTTGCACGTGTTTGCGCGTGTTTGCGCCTGTTTGATTCATGTTCGCGCACGTTGGGTGGAGCATGCCACGGGCTCTCGGGCGCGTCCTCGCCCGTGCCCTGCCGCTGGTTCCGGCCAGCGTTCGCGGCGTCGGTGCCGCCGCTGCGTCGGTTCATTTCTCTGAATTGCCGCCTCCGCTGTCAATTTTCTGAAATTGATTCGGGTCCCGCTCCCCCCCCATGGACCCCGCCCGACCTTCGCGGATGACTGTGGCTGTCAAGAGCCTTCGACTCGAGGCGCCGGAGCAGCAGCAGCACCAGCCGCCGGCTTCAAGCGTGAAGCTGTGTCTGAAGCTGCGCAAGGATGCTGTCTGGATATCAAACTTCTCGCCCCCGGATGTCTCAGACACTGACGCTTTGTCTTTCACGACCGCCGATTCCGCAAATCTGATCATGACTTTTCACTGTCAGATGTTTGACACCATGAAGGTGATCATCGTTGCTGTTTCAGCTTCTTTTAATGACTTCCATTCGAAAAAAGGTCGACTTGTACTTTTCCGAAGGTTCCACACCAAAACTATTGTCCGTGTTAAAATCCGCGTCCAAGTTCCGTGCGCGTGGACGAATGAACTTCACGAATTTCCCTGACTGGCACTGGGGCAGTTATTCCGCTCTGGTCGATTTGCTGCCTCCGAAATCGAAAAACCCAGTCGTAAATGACCCACGTGCGATTGCCAAGATAGAACTCGTAATCACTTTCTCCCCATTGCTTCTTCAAAACGAAGAGATGGGACTGATCGAAGATCCGTCAACAGATCTCAAGGATTACTTGTTGCAAGCTCACAAATACGAGTCCAGCGAAGAAAGTGAGGCCGAAGAGCCTTCAGCACAAGAAGTATCAGCGTCGGATTCGCGTCTAGAGCTTAAAGTAGCCAACAGAAAAACCTTTTTACGGTCGAGCACGTACAGAGACGCTCTTGAAAAAGTTCGTTCTGCTGGCTCAATACCGTCCGATAAGACTGCAATTTCTTTGGTGTTACGGCAGTCTGAGGATCTTCGAGCAAGTCCCGAGCCTGATGCGCTCGTGGGTGAAGAAACCAAAGAAGGGAAACCAGCATCTAATGGAACAAAATTATTTTCTCGAGCCATGACTGCCTTCCAATCAAAAGGAAATCAAAGCAGCAAAGGTCAAAGTGTTCGAAAGGCATCGTTGGATGCGTCCGCAATGTTAAACTCGCGCGAATTGGACACTGAGCGCAAATCCGCGTCAAGCTCAAAAGAGAACGTTGACAGCAGACGAAAATCGGCTTCAATTCGTATTCCAAAACCAAAACTTGTGAGCGATGACACTTACACGAACATGCTGGAAATCAATGATGTCGTGTCATCTCTACTTAAAAGTGACTTTGACATGCCCCTTTCACGTGTTGTGAAGGTCGTGCGGTTTTTGTATCGCTTTGAAAACGGACTTAATATTCCACGAACCGGTATTCCCGTGAAGGATATTACCTTGATGAAAACTGCTGTCCGATTCATGGATCATTCTTTGATAGTATACGGAGCAGCGATTTCTGGGTTCTTCCGGGGCTCAATATCGCTGAAAGAGAATTTGCGAACCCGCGCTGACGAAAAAACCGCAGTTGAATACTTGGGTTTGAAAATCGAGAATGTACTTTACTGGTTAGTTGCGGAATGGCGTTCGTGTGATATAGTAGCCTAATTGCTCTATTTACAAAAGGGATTACAGCAAGCGTTCGATTTCCTCCACACGATATTTTATCATTCACGATACCACCTTCAACTCGATCGTGATTTCTATTCAAGGGACAATCACCCCGTCGCAGATTTTCACTGATATCAACGCAGACTACTATCCAGTATCATTTAATAAAGTGAAAGGTGGCGTCCACAAGGCTATGATGCGGGCAGCACAATCAATTTTTGACGAACATTTGGAGCAAATTCTCGGCTGGTGCAAGAGCTTGGGCGTGAATACAATTGTTTGCACTGGGCACTCTCTCGGGGCGGGAACTGCGGCCCTTTTGACGCTTCTACTGCATGAGAGACTTGCGAACGGTCCCGAAGGAATCACCGTTCACGGCCATTGTTTTGCCCCACCCGGCGCGATGACCAGGGAATTGGCAGAAAGCTGCACGGAATTCATTGACAGCTGTAAGCGCATCATTTTCTTTAGTATGTCATGAAAAATGATTCAGATGTGATGGAGAATGATATCGTGCCGCATCTGTCCTTCGGTTCTGTTTTTGCTTTCAAGTAATGTATCCCAAATTGGTTAACAAAGATTCTGATGTGGAAACCAGAGAGTTGCTTTTCAGAGCGTCTGATGTCATGGACAAGAATCTGCCTGAGACAGAAGCCTTCGCGTTACTTCAAATCGAAAGGGAGAATATCATACAAAAGAACAAGGACAAGCTCGGTGTTTTGCCGGGGCGAGTTTTTCATGTCAGTTGATCAATCGCTGTAGTGTTGAGAAAGTTAACGTTCAATACTACAGATTTTTAAAACTATTCGCCGTGTACCCAGGCGCCATCAAGGGCGCCATCCATCACTCTTCACTCCGGTATACAAGTCTGTTCCGCTGCCGGAGTCTGAATCTCCAGAGGTGCCACACTACGTCATTGAGCAGTCGGAGGCGTCATTTTTCTCCTCCATCACTCCCAGAAGACATTTGCTGAACCATCACATGCCGTGGCAGTACACGAAGGCTATCAGTGGGGCGTTAGTGTGGGAGGAAGAAAAACTGAAACATTCAACTGATTAAAAAAAAATCATTCCTATATCTCATGCTGTCGTCATTCACGCAACAGCTAGCGATCACGACTTCCAATCTGGTCGCTTCGTCCTCATCGGAGAACATCCGATCAGCATCGTTACTAACGTCGAAAGAGGACAATGCAACAATGGCGTTGCTAAACAAGATGGTGAGAATATGTGTGAAAGCTGGTAATGCTATAAAAAACAAATTCAGACCATTCTTCAAGGACAAATACTCGCATTCGAACAAGAGAAGCTCGAACGTGAGTTGGAACACAAGGCGAAGGAATTGGAGCTGAAAAAGCAACGCTCCGATCGTGAATTCGAGATGTGGGAGCGTGATTTTCAGCTTAGAAAGGAAGAGTTTGAGTGGCGGAAACAAAACGCTATCCGAGATACTCAGTTTCCCGCCAGTACATCAATCAAGACGATTGCTCCTCCTCCGCAACCTACCGAGTCACTGCCAGTTGCCGTTCCCCGAGACATTCCGCTCCAAATCGATTTCCAAGTTTCACTACCGCAGAACCAACTAGAGGAAAAGCCGAAGAAGATTTTCATCAGCTACAGCTGGCACAATTCGAGGACGGAAAAACTAAAGGAGGGTTTGGCCGAAGAGGAGTTGGCGAACGTTGGAATGTGAGATCTGTTTTCTGAAGAGCATTTGCTGTCATATTCATCTTTATTATTATTGGAACAGATGGGATCCGCGGGTGCATTCGCGAAATCTCATCAAGTCCCTTGGATATGATCCGTGGTTAGATGTTGAACAATTAGAGGTGGGCAAAAAGCTGGAGGGCCAGCTCGCAGACGTTCTTAGCGACGAAGGTTAGCCGCTTGAGGGGTGTTGCGATACTTTAACGCCACGCGCTTCTAGTTTCGATGGTGTTGGTTCACGCCTCCGACGAATATGCTGCTAGTACCAACTGCAAAAAAGAGTTTGAGTTTGCGATGGATTTGGGTCTGAAGATTCTTCCAATCGTTGTTGGCCCTGAGCCATCAAATGACCAAAATGGTAAACCGAAACAAACAAGTGGCAGGTGGGCCGACTTTTTTGTCTTGAATGTTTAAGCTGTTAACGAATCATGCCGACCAGCAAAACGAAGCCTTGGTCAAAGGGATGGCTTGGTTTTTCAATCAATCACGTTCTGTACGTGGATGCACGGTAATTCGTTGGTCTCTTCCGCAAAACTTTCATTTGCTTGACAACGAGAACGCAGGAGGGAGCAACAACTTCAAGCAGCAACTCAAGCAATTGGGGAAGCAATAGCAAAAGAAATGAAGTCACTATATCAAACAACAGAGAAAATGAGTGCCGAAAACATTAAAACAATTCGCGATGCTATTCTTTCGGGCAACGAAAACTTGCTTGCGGACCTTGTGAGAAAACATTCTGAAGATGTAAACGCGGATGTGGAAGGATCACCGTCCATTTTGGAACTTTGCACGACAAAAGCGTCGCTCGCCTCAATCAAGTTGCTTGTGGAGGCTGGACTTAAGTTGACACATCAAGGAGTTGCACCGCTGAATCTAGCAGTGAAGCGTGGCGACGTCGCTATTCTCGCATGTTTGCTCGATCTAGGTGCAGAAGTCAACCGATTAGATGACAATGGTTCAAGTGCCTTGCATATTGCGGCTGGTGAGCAAGAAATTAGCGTCTCATCGGTAAAATGTAATGTTTTCATTCAGCTTTTGCATCTCCCACGGAGATCAACATTCTCGTCAATCATGGAGCGAACCTGGAAATCAAAAATTCGCAGGGATCCACACCACTTTTAGTTGCGTGCTCGGCATTGAAGTTGGATAATATGAAGGCATTAAAGGAGTTCGGGGCAAATGTGAATGCCGAGAATTCCTCCGGAGAAAATGCACTGCATCTTGTTTGCAAAATTGACGGTGCTGACATCGAAATCGTGAAGTATCTTCTAGACTCGAATGTTTCTGTGGTCAAGGGTGACGATGATAATTGGTACCCTGCTGATCGTGCCGCCGAAAAGAACCGAGTAGATATAATTCAAGAAATGTTTAAAACAGCAAATGTAGCAGATGAATGCTATGTTTTACATTCAGCTGCTGAGGCCGGAAGCTTAGATGTAGTGCGTTATCTTACGAGCAAGGAATGCCCGAACAAGGTTGATCTGTTCGAAGAAGACGGGTCGGGATGGACTCCCATTGACGCTGCTGTTAGAAACGGCCGCTTAGAAGTTGTGAAATATTTAGTAGAGCTGGACAAATCCGTACTGAAAGAAAGGCCGAAACATCTGAAGTCCCTCATGTTCGTCGCCGCAGAGGAGAATGAGCCTGAAGTGCTAAAGTATTTGCTAACGGAGGCAAAGGTGCATTACGATATTGAAGAGACGGATGATGACGGCTGGACGGCTTTGCATTACATGATTTGGAAAGGAGGCTACGAGTGTATTGACATTCTTCTGAAGAAGGATCCACACCTTTTAACCCTCGTTACAGAAAATGGGCGTTCGGTTATTGGCTGGGCTGCATTCTATGGTCGCCTTCAACTGGTGGAGACCATTATAAAGGTTGATCATGACGTCAAAGAAAAAATTTGGCGCAAAGATGACAATGGAAACAATGTCTTCCACTTGGCGCTTTGGTCAAAGAATTTTGAGGTTGTTAAAGTTATTGGCGAGTTGGACGACACAATTGTAGCCTCAAAAACGAAATCGGGGATAAATGCTCTGCAGATAGCAGCGAAAATTGGCAGCATTGAAATTTTCAAATATTTGCTGGAGCATCCGAAAGGCGCATTTGACATTCATGAAGTCGACAGCGAAGGATATTCGCTGCTTGCAAAAGCAATCCTTTCCAATAACCTGGAAATGGTTAAACTAGTTACAGAGCTTGATCCAACTTTGGCGAGTTTCAAAACTGGCAAAAATGAATGCATGGTTTCAGTAGCGGCCCGTGCTAGCTCACTGGACATTTTGAAATATTTGCTCGCGATCCCAGATGTTTCATTCAATCTTAAAGAAGTTGATGACGATGGGAACAATATATTTATGAACGCAATCGCCTCGAACAATACGTTTGTTTTGTCACATTTAGTGAGTCTGGATAGTACATTGCTTCTATCCAGGGGTGCTAAGGATATGAGCCCACCGTGCTATGCTGCGTACTGCAACGCTTTTGAGTCGTTCAAATTCCTTGTGAATCAGCCTACGCATCAGTACGATCTTGCTGAAACAAATGAAAAGAATTGGTCGGCGATGACATTTGCAGTTGCAAACGCTTGCTTGGAAATTGTTGAGATTCTACACAGCAAGAGCGATGGGTTGATAAACATTAAGTCTGCAGGAAACAAAAATCTTCTTCATGTGCTCTTGGACCAAGTTTCAGACAAAGTGGAAGGGGATGACACCAGTACGAAAGAGTCGCCAAACGACGAAAACACGTTGGAATGTTTGAAGTTCTTGGTCGACAAGGGGTCGTTCAATCTTTCTGATGTTTCGGATGAAGGATTCACGCCGTTGGCATATGCTATACAATCCGGATACACGGACTGCGTCAAATTTCTCGTAAAGAAGGATCCAACGACGCTTCAGATTAAGCCTTATGATGGAAGCACTTTGCTGCACTTGTGCTTTTATGATGACGACTATGACGATTGCTTGGATTTCCTGCTTGAAAATTACAAGGACTATTTTGACCTCTCTGCTCGAAACGCAGAAGAATGTACCGTTCTTGAGGCCGCGGTTGTGAACAACGCTGTCGAATGTGTTAAGTACTTGGCTGATTTCGATAGTTCACTGCTGGAAGTAAGGCCTTTCGGGCTCACTTTGATGGAATTTGCCGCTGCACAACGCGGCACCGATGTTTTCTCATTCCTGCTCGACTACGCAAGTGCCAGCTCTTCTGAATCTGATGACGATGATGAAGCCGATGAAGACGGTGAAGATGGCGAAGATGATGAAGACGATGAAGAGAATGACAATAGCGAGGATGAGAATGAGGTCGAGGATTCTGCAGATGACGAGGCAAACGATGAAGATGAAAAGTCTTCAAAGAGCGGCAAAAAGAATGGCGGCACTGCAGAAAAAGCAAAAGCAAAGGTCGATAATGACACAGAGGAATCAAAAGCCGAAGAATCCGCGAGTAACAAGCTGACAGACCCCCGAGATATGAGCGACGAAGAATTGGTTTCATTGCTAACTTTTGCTTGTCTGGGTGGCAGCGAAGTTATCGCCAAAAAGCTTCTTTTGAACTTTAAGAAACTTTCAAAGAGGATCAATGTCAAGAAGACCCCCGCTTCAGAGAGACCGAAGTTTTCCGAAAAATCTCAACTGATTTTCGATGTACTTTGCACTCTAAGAAATGATCAAGCTGCTCAGCGCGCTTTATCCTTTGGTTATGCTTTAGGAGCGTGGAATCATAATGTTGATCTCCTGAACTCATTGAAATTCTTGAATGTGCCTTTCGATCCGACCGTCGAATGGCTTGGAGGAAACCCGTTTTATTATTACTCTGACGAGGTTTACGAAATTCTTTACAGTTTAGAACCAACATACACCCTTGCGTCTGCAAAACTCAATCAAAGTGTCTTTTATTCTATGGTTGGTGAGCACGAGGGTCTTCTAAAATGGGCCAAATACGTTTTGGCCCACGGCGCGGATCCCAACCTCCAGTTGAACCAGTTTGCAATATTTCCCGAGCGCGCCGGATTCACTGCGCTTCATCGGGCATGCCAAACTGGACGTGTTGATGCATTGGAGTTCCTGTTCACAGTTGAGCAAGTGGACTTTAAAGTGACGGACTGTGAGGGATCGACACCGCTGCATATACTGGCTGCAAATCCGTATTGGGATAACAAAATAATCAATTCTTTAGTGAAACGGTTTTTGGAGCATGGGGCAGTGATCAACGCGGTCAACAACGCGGGATGTACGGCTCTAGATGTCGCAGAAAAGACGCGTACGGCGTACGGTCGGAAGCAGCAGAACCGGATGGAAATGTGCTTGAGGATGTATGGCGGGAGGCCCGCGGCGTCATTGTGAATGGCGCGGATGCGCATGATGGGGAGATCAATAATTTTTCGGTTCGAGTTTGGTGGAAAAAGCCACGTTTTCTGGACAAAGATAAAAGGCCGGCGCGTGTGCGCTGATCACCAGAAAAATTTGACTTCCGCGAGAAAAGGCTGGCACCGCTCATGACGTCCATTGCGTCGTCCTCGCTCCCGTCACACAGGAGCAAGATCATCGAGCGCTTCGAGTGCGTGTTGTTGGATTCTGACGAGCTGGCTTGCTAACAATCATTTTTTCTGGCTCGTCTCTACTTGCCGCTGTGCTGTTGTTGCAGGGTTGTTGGCCGGGGTGCAAACGTCCGCAAGTCCGACGGCGCCATCGTCGTGGAGGCAGGTTTGCATTTTCGTTCTTGGCATGGCCGACATCCGCAGCTGATTCGCAACCATTTTGGCTTGAAAATCCTGACGTAGGATGGAACACCGACGCCACGCTGGACTGCGCGGTACTACTTCAAATGTCAGGAAAGCTCAAAAACATGAGAATTCAAGCCGAATTCAGAGGATATGTCGAAACTCGATGGGAAGGGTTGCAAACGTTGGCCCAGAAATACGAGTCGGAAGACTACCACGTGTCTGTCTCCGGTCGCGTCTTTCAGCAAATTGTGGTGGTAGTTTATAACTCAAACGAGCCTGTCCTACCCCATAAGGTTAATGTTTTGCCTGGATGCTCATTGTTGCCATACAGCTGACACGACTTTCCAGAGCGGCGGTTCTCTTTGCTTTCCAATGACTTTCAAGCTTCCCCGAAACAATATGCCCCCGACATTCGAAGCTGTTGCCGGAAGCATATCTTATTATATCAAATGCTCCATGCTGTACCAAGAACCTTTGAAATTGCTCAAGACAAATCACGAAATTGAAGTTCCGGTCGAAGTAGCAGTACCTGAGTCCGCAAAGCTTTTGCTTCTTCGCTCTCCAAGCCAGCTGACTCAGCCATTTTTGGGCGGTCCAGACAAGATAGGCTGCGTGATAGAGTTGCCAAGGAGGGTTTTAACGTTGGGTGAGACTTTGGAAGTCAACATTGCAATCCAATCGACACCACCTGGAACGGCGCTGCGCACCATGATAGCGTCACTGAGGCCAGTGGTTCAATATTTGTCAAACGTGCAGCACTTGACGCAAGCGCGTGGGGCCCAGGCCGCCATCCCGAGGCCTCTGAGTGAAGTTGTTGAGAGTTTTCCTTTAGTGTGTGTTGGCCGCGAGTACGGCACTGAGACCATTCTTCGTCAACTGCAATTGGACATTGATCCTTCGCTGGCGCGTGCGTCGTTTGAGTCGCCGTTGATTTCCTGCAAGACCGTCCTACGCGTACAGTTGACTCTTGACAATTCCGAGACCCCAAACATAACTTATGAGGTGACATTCTTCATGCTAGCTGGTTTGTTGCTGAATTTGCAAAGGTTCCGATCGTCGTGCTGGATCCACCAAGAGATTCACCGCCTCGTCCCAGCTCAACACCGCTTTTGCACAAATCTAGATCGCAGGTTGGCGAGACTCGCGTGAAGAAGGCCTCGAGAGACTATGACCACTACTTTGTACGTCCGCCGAGAACTGTTTCAATTTCGTCCAACACAAGAACCCTGTATTCGACGGAAGAGCTGGACTGGCAGTCTCCGCCAGGATATCCGGACACGGCAGTTCACTTGGAGCCAAACATCAGCTTTCAAAACTTCAATTGGGCGCAAAAGCAAGCCGTCGACTACTACGATCCTCCTGCTGCTTCAACTGCTCCTCCGATTGGACGCAGTTTGACCATCCAAAATGCGGCTGCTGCGAGACAGAGACAGTATGCTCCAGTTGTCTATCCTAGCGCTTTGGACCCTGTTTTGGCTGTCGGGCGTTTTAAAAGTCTTGACGGTGTTCGTGTGTGAAGTAAATAAATGTAAATGAATTCAGAAGGACAGAAATTAAGATTTTCTTTCAAAATTTTAAAAACAACAATCGTATTAATAGATAATAAATAATAACAAATAAATAATAATACTAATGATTAATGATTGTAATAGAATTAGGAAGTCAAGCAGTGTCAAGAGGTGGGTTTTGAAAAGAGCGTGTCTTCAGGATTTTTGGTGACTGGTCCGTCGATGTACCACGACGAAGCTGGTTTTTTGATTTTTCCAGCATGTTTGTGCTGTTTCCGGGTGTGACGAAGAATGTCGAATTGCTTCCAGCAACAATGGATTTGGCTTTTTCGACTCGTTGTTTCCCTTTGGCTGATCTCTTGCGGGATTCATGATGCAATGCAATTTTCATGCATATCATGAGGATCACAACACCTCCATACAACGCAAAACTAATACAATAAACGAGCTCCCCCATGAGATGATTAGGTAAAGTTGAAGACACAGCTAAAATAATATGCGCAAAATAAAATACTGCACATGAAGCTGCACCGTATTTGGCGATGATGACACATTTTTCGTCGATTTGACCTTTCATGTCATCCTGCATTGATTTAATGGCGCACAAAAACGATGCAATGAACGTGGTATCTAAGATCATTGTGAAGGAGATGGCCAACGCGACGCTTGTAACTGTGAAAAAATACCAAATTGTCGTTCCAAGAAGGCCAAAGTACACGTTTCCCATTGCGGCGATTATTTGCAACGAGCATATTATTGGAGTAGAATAAACAACGAGTTGAACGACAGAAGTCCAAGATGGGAATAGTATTTCCATTATTGCTTGCGAGCGGTACCAAGAGTAAAAGCAGTATGATACCTCCGCAGAGGCAAGGGCGAAAGTTATTCCGACAGGAAGGCCGTCGGGAGAATATGGCAAAGTGCCGTAGGCAGCAATCGTTGCGAAAGAAGACAACACGTAGAAGCAAATCAACGAAACGGCACCGCAAAAAAGGGTGATGTTGAATGGAGTTGCAACAGAGCACCAAGAAAAGGGTTTCAGTTTGAGTTCGTGACGACACACGAAGCACATGAGGTAGGCAAGCGCCACAACAAGAATAGCGGACACGCACCAGTACAAGTGAATTGTGGCGCGGATTTCGGGCTCAGAGGGCATGCTGGCAGAGGGTTCCAGCGGGGGCGGCGGTACCGGCGAAAAGTCGCCAGTCGGCATTTTCCAAACAATACAAAGGGATGACACGGGGAGCAGGCGGGCTGAACAGGGCTGGCGGACAAGCGTCAATATACGTATGGATGGATGGATGGATGGATAAGTCAGGCGTATTATCATGCATCAACATCAACATGGTGCTTGCATTGATCGCATGTCTGGGGCGCCGCGGCCAAGATCCCGGAAATGAGCGACACAACCGACACAGGCGACACAGCGACCGCCGCCGCAGATAGCGCCACCACCACTAGCGTGACGTTGCTGTCCTCCGCCCAGTGCACGCAGTTCGCAGATGCCTGCAAGAAGATCGGTCCCACGTCCTGCTCCGGCTCTTGGTCCTACGGTTGCTCTTCCGGCACAACTGTTGCCGCTGCACAGCTGGCTTATCCCTCAGGCGTCTGCGCTCGTTGTCTGTGCAATTCTCAGACGCAGCTTTTGCCCGACCTCACTTGCATCGTTGGTGCAAATTCCACCAGTTCGACCGACGTCGAAGGTGGTGGCGATGGGAGTATGAGTACGTTGCCGCCGCCCCTATCATAAAATCGATTAACGTACATTCAGATTCAACAACTTCGGTCGGTCCGCCGATGGAAAGCGGCGGTAGTAATAATGCATATGCTCTTCCGCTGTACTTGTCCTTGACGCTTATTGCTGTTGCCAGCGCCGGGATCGCTGTGTACTTCTACATGAAGCGGAAAAACCTACGTTTGAAGCGTGAGAATATGATGACGTCCGAAACTTACCTGCATCAACCACCGCCACCATTTTCTGAAGCGTCGGTGGGTACGACGGGACGACCGAAGTCGCTTACAAAGCGCACAGCTGAAAACGCAATCGTTCCATCAAAGTCGCAGCCACGGAAGCCATGGCAGTCGATATGGACAACAACGACGACTACTACGACAACGAAAGATCCTCAAGCTGATAGCGACAAGACCGTTCAAACAACCACCGTGATGGTGCATGCCTACCCTCCTTCGGTTACCGCCGGCGTCGACTCATCGACAGATATTCCGTTGGGCGTCCCTGTGTCGGACGCACCCAGTGTTCAACACACTCCTTTTCTTCCAAGTGATAGCTTCTTGACGCCTTCGTATGTTCCTGCGGCTTTTGGCAACCAGCAGTATTCTCTGGAAGAGCAGTGGCAATGGGAGCAGTACCAGGCGGCAATGCAATGGCATCAGTGGCAACTTGCGCAGAAAGAGTGGCAGGCATCTCAACGACAGTACTATCTAGCTAAGGAAGAAGAACGGCGACGCAAATTAGCTGACGGAGCAGTTGAAGAGGAATCGGTCAATCCCAAGCGGCCCGCTGGTTTGTTGATGGGAAATCACCGCCCCAGCCCGTTGCGCTTTGGAATCGTCCAAGGTGACACTGAAAGTGTTTTGAGCAGAGTAGACAGCCTCAACTCTCAAAGGAAATCATTTTACGACACAATTGTTAGCGGAAGATATAGTGTCGAGCTACCAAACTCAGCGCAACCTTCAGGATTCATGTCTATGAGAAGCAAAGAAGGAAGTATAACTGGCAGATCATCTGTGCGTTCTGCTACAGCAACAAGTGTGATAGTAGCCACAAGTCCAGAATGGAGCGCGCCACCTGACTTGGTTAGAGTTGGATCGGAAGTATCAGGAACTCGCCGGCGTTTTCCCACGCCAAACAGAACCTCGGGGGAAGAAAAGGAACCAGGAACTGCAATGTCTGTCTCGTCCAGTACTTTCGCTCTTGGCAATGATGTTTCGGTTATCACAATGACGAGCATAGGAGAGGATGGAGAACCAGTAACATCACAAATCTTGTCCTCTGCTCCTACATTAACCTCTGGAAATCGAACACCACATCGAACACTCTCTGGTCGTCAGTCCCCCTCTGAATTCACATCTATGAGAAGCATCTCGCGCGTGAATAGCACAGGAGACAGTGCATCTGTTCTTGAGCCGTCAAACACACGTAAGCCGTCGGGTGGGCTGGTTCCCAAAATTACCGAGGAGGACACTGAATATGCCATAGAATGGGACGCTCCAGAGGTTGACAACGATGGGCAGCTAAAGTATATAGTGCGGAAAGCGCACACACCTGCCAGCGAGGACGAGCTCCGATTGGACTTGGGTGACGAAGTGGTTCTGTGGCACATTCTTGAGGACGGTCTGTGCGAAGGATATTGTGTCGGAAAAAAGCAAAAGGGGTACTTTCCTGTCAAATGTGTGTTGAGTTGATGGACATTGTTTTTGAATATCATTTTCGTTTTCTTTCTTTTTGCCCTTTCGGTTGCGACTCCCAAACATGGGCGGTGGAAATGTATGTCTCCTTCGATTGCCTCCCAGCTGAGGAGTTGCATCGAGGCAACTCTTCTAGACTCTGCTGTTGCAATGGCTGTGTTCTGAACTGGGATCCGCTGTTTTTTGTGCAGGCGCAAAAGTCTGCCATGGCGAGGCAGCGCAAGGCGAAAAACGCCGGAGCTGAAGCGAAGTCTCAACTCAAAGTGGTTGGTGTTCCGATGCTTCGAAAAAAGGACGGAATCATTAACGAATCGATATCGGATTGACCGCAGAATGAGACGGCCAAGAATGTGCAGTGCACCATCTGTCGTCAGACCTTTCTCCTCACGGTCCGTCAGGCGGCACTGCAGGATCATATCAATTCAAAGCACTCGGGCAAAACAATAAACGACTGCTTCCCGAACTGTGAGTTTCTTTGTGGTTTTTGTTTCTTTGATTTTCGTGAGGTCAATATTTACCCAATGGTTTTTTTGCCCCACTTGTTCACAGTTGCACAAACGAATTAATAAAGAATTTAAAACATACATTTTGCTTGTCTGCTCTTGTCCCGAGAGATCCGATTGACGCGCAGCATCCGAAAGTGAGTGCCGATACTCTACCGTTACTTCCGCGACATGTAGGAAAACCAACCAGCAAACGTAAACCCATCTTTTCGATCAATTAACTGCGAAGGGCTGCTGACTTCGCACGGACCAGCGCCACCCTGAATCAGAAAAATTTTCAATGTGCTGTCAGTACCTTTCTGCATTTCGTCAAAACAAAACAGAAAAAATTACCACGTAGTAATCGGAATTCCGAAGACAGTAGAAATTTTGCGAACAAATGAAAACGACGATATATTCGATTTGCTGCAATGTGTTCATACCCATCAGAGGAAGATTCTTTCATTTCCGCGCAACAACACTGGCAGCAAGACCCCCAGAACGGACGTTGACGACTTTACAGGGTTTCATGCATCAGGCAATGAAAATATAGAAGGGCGAAGCAAAGTCATTCTTTCCCTGATCTGAAATATCGGGAAGAACTTTTGTTATTTGCACTCCAGTACATCATGCTTTCGCCGGCAAGGTCTGGTTGCGCTGGTAACACCGAAGCTGGGTGTGTGTGCATGCTTTTTTCAGGCCAATTGACTTGACGGCGAGAAACCGAGTTAGTAATTGAGGTGTCCGTTGGTCCAAGTAATTATAATCAGTCACAGGTAGGTGTATTGTAACTTAGCTAAACACAATGTCGCCGGTATATGGACGTGAGAATAATAAAGGCAGTGGTATCGATAGGCAAGCACACGCACAGATGCACAAAGACAGACTCAAACACAGACTCAAACACAGACTCAAACACAGACTCAAACATACACACATACACGCACACAGTGTCCAGTGAGAGTGCAGTGCGTGTGCAGTGCTGTACACATACATACTCACAGATAAACAGAAATAGGAAACATTTGTTGGTGGTGGTGGTGGTGGTGGGTGGTTTCCGGGGTGCCTCAGCGTCAGTCACAACTGACTGCGACAAGTGATGATCTTTGCCGCCCTCGTTGCCGCGGGCCTCGCCGCCCTCTCGGCCGTCCCCTCAGCCAGCGCATCCACCTGCTCGTCCCCGCTGACCCGTGTCGAGTGGTCCACTCTCTCCTCCAATCAGAAGTCGCAGTACGTCAATGCGATGCTCGTACTGGCAAACAGAGCCCAGAGTGCCAAGGGTGTCCTCTCAGACCCCTCAGTCATCTCGCTCAAAGACTTCACCAACCTGTATGTTCCCTGGCTGCTTGCCATGTCGTCGTCCACTGATCGCTCCCTTCTCCATCACAGCCATGCTCGTGCGTCCCCCTGGGCCCACGGCTCCGCAGAGTTCTACCCTTACCACCGTGCCATGGTGTGGAAGTTTGAGCAAGCAATGCAGACTGCTGGCTGGTCCGGCGGTGTCGTCTATTGGGACTGGCCCGCCGTTTACAATAGCTGGTGGAATTCCGATTTGGTCTCCTCCTCTTATCTTGGCTCTTGCGTGAGTGTGGGTACGAACAACTGTGTTAATTCTGGGGTATTCTCGTCGTCTGCCTACTCTGTGGCCGTATTGGACTCCGATGTGACGGCTTATGCTGATGGTATGCATGCCACTTCGGCAACTCAATGTCTTCAGAGATGCGCTACCCAATCAGCTGTGACCAATCCCAGTGACATCAACACCAGATACTCAGCCACAACATATGCCGCATTTAGAGGCGATGCTGCTGACGGAAACGATGAT
This sequence comes from Entophlyctis luteolus, assembly GCA_027604725.1. Lineage (NCBI taxonomy): Eukaryota > Fungi > Chytridiomycota > Chytridiomycetes > Chytridiales > Chytriomycetaceae > Entophlyctis > Entophlyctis luteolus. Next base: position 46,542 of record JADHYT010000010.1, on the reverse strand, counting down.
GAGTCAGGCTTTCATGCTAGTGGTCACGAGACTTTTGGAGGGTTTGTGTTTCTGTTGCCAATGTCTTGTGTTGATCGTTCCCATACAGAACGCAATGCCAGTCAGACATGGCCAATGCTTCGATTTCCCCAAATGACCCTCTGTTTTGGAGTAAGTATTCCTATTTCATTTTCCAAGAAATTTTATTGACGAGTATTTCTGAAATTAACAGTGCACCACGTTTTCGTTGACAAGGTTTGGTGGCGTTGGCAAAGCCGTTGCGAATCGTTCAAGTTCGATTATGAAGGCCCTTTGACGGCCAATGATCCGATTGATTTGGCTGGAACAGACACTGCGACGATGACTGAAGATGTTGATACCTGGGGTGTCACAGTCGGCGAACTGTTGGACACCGAAGGCTCTCTTTTATGCTACACGTACTCAAGCTCTGGAAGCGATTTGACTATGCCAAGCGTGACTTGCCCCACTTTCACTGGGATTCCGGCCGCCGCGGATGAAGGCACCAACTCCGCCACGACTGCAACTGCAGATTCTGGTGTTGTTGTGACTGTGACCGATGCCCAAGGCTCCGTTGTTACTACAATTTCGGCCGCTCCTGCTGCTACCACCACTGCTGCTGTGACACTCAATGATGTTTGGTTGAACAAGTTGTTCGTTGCTCTTGTGGCAGTGAAAAGCGTTAGTTTCAATGTGGCAACGACATCTGCTGCATCATCGTCGTCCAGTGTTGCAGTTTTTGGCCGTAGGGATTTTGGTCGTAGGGACTCTTCACACTACGACATCGATTATGCGGCCAATGGGACGATTTTGATTACGTTCAACCAAGTCAACAAGACTGTGACGATTCCAGCGAACCAAACTCTTCGTTATGTTTACAGATCTTACGCAGAAGCTTACAACGAAGGAGGGAAGATTATTCGTTACTATATTGACACTCCTTTGGTGCCGTACGTGCCTATTGATGGTGCTCCCGACCCTGCTTCAGTTGGTCCAGATCACCCCTGCTACCAGATGTATCCGAACCCAATGTCTGACAGGTGGATCGCTATGCACCAATTGAACAAGAATAAGATCAGGAACAGCGAAGCTAGAAGGAGGGAAAGAATCGACAAGTGGAACGTCGATAATTGTGGCGGAAACAGTACAACTATTGCCACCACTGCTGATGCTTGACAATTTTAAACAGATATTCTCGTTTTCGGTTTTAGATGTTCTGAATAAATGGTTGTGCTCGGAAAAATGAAAGACTGTCTTGGCCGACAAAGAATTTTTCCAGCTTGTATGCTCTTGGCTCTTTGATGCAGCTATCGATGCAGTTATCTGTTGAAAGGAATGGCGGGATACCGAAGACTGATTTCGACATGGAATTACAAGCGAGAGCAACCTTATACCTCGTGCCGTTCTGGCATCGGCTTGGAGCGGAAACGAGGCGTTAGTTCGCAGTGGTAGCCGTCTCAGCAAACAGCAGTAGCAGCTTCAACCCAAGGCGCCAGTGATGTTGTATTCCATGACGCCTCATCGGTGAATGGAGAAAATTGTACCCACCCACTCAATGCATCGGGCCGTTGTGCTTGGCGTGATCACTTCGCTTCTCATTGCTGGATCTGCGAACGCTTCTTGTTCGTCTCCCTACACCCGACCGGAGTGGAGCACTTTGTCGCAGTCCCAGAAGGCGCTCTATATCACCGCACTGAAAGTTTTGGCCAACAGGCCACAGTCTCGCCAGGGGGTCGTCTCGGACCCCTCCTCCATCTCTCTACTGGACTTTACCAATCTGTATGTTACTCTTAGAGTGTTTTCGACAACCTGGGGCGCTAACTTCTGTCAACCAATTTAAGCCATGCCCGGGCATCTCCATGGGCTCATGGATCCGCAGAGTTCTACCCTTACCACCGTGCAATGATGTGGAAGTTTGAGCAAGCAATGCAGAGTGCTGGTTGGATTGGCGGCGTTCCATATTGGGACTGGCCGGCAATGAACACCAACTGGTGGTCATCAGACCTTTTCACTGCCTCCTACATCGGTGAAGCGAAGAGCTCCAGCGCCAGCTACTGCGTCACCCAAGGGCAGTTTGGACAGAGCTCGTATCATGTGGCTGTTTTGGATCCTGATGTTACCTCCTATGCAAATGGATTGCACCAAGGGTCGTCCCCCCAGTGCCTGATCCGTTGCGGAGAAGTTGGGTCTGCCGCCACATATCCAGACGAAATCAATTCTCGTTACTCGGCAACCACATATGCCGACTTTAGAGGTGACTCTCACAGCGACGACGATTTTACTGGGTACCACGCCTCGGGTCATGAAATTGTTGGCGGGTAAGGGTATGACTCATTTTTCTGGTCTCATGTCCACACCAAAGTTATTCCGCCTGCAACGGAGATATGGCTAACCCATCAATCTCTCCTAATGACCCAGCGTTTTGGTGTAAGTTTGTCTGGTTGTTCCTTCTTATCATAACTTTTCTTGCTCAGTGCACCATGGGTTGGTGGACAAGATTTGGTGGCGTTGGCAGACTCGGTGCGCAGCTTTTTTGACGGACTACGAAGGACCTTTGACAAGCTATGATCCGATCGACCCAACTGGATCCGACGTTGCGGTTTCAACGCAAGCGGTTGACACTTGGCAGGTTTCTGTGGCGTCGGTGTTGAACACCAAAGGCGATCTTCTTTGTTACACGTATGCAAGCTCAGGCAGTGACCTGTCCATGCCGGCTATCACTTGCCCTGCCGCTTCAAGCTCGAGTTCTGGCTCCTCCACTACCGGATCCTCCGGTTCTGGTTCTTCCGGTTCTGGGTCATCAACGGTGAGCGCCAACTCCGGATCCGGCTCTGCATCCAGCTCTGGATCCGGCTCTGGATCCGGTTCGGTGGCAACTGCGACTGGGGGAAGCGATGCGTCCGCGACTGGATCAGCCACTATTGCAACAACAGCGTCTTCTTCCGACATATCTGACTGGGTCACACCAATGATTGTTGGATTCGTTGCCAGAAAAATCTCATTCAACACCGGTCACCGTCGTGATAATAATAGCGACAGCAGCGTGGATGCGGATGCTTCGATTTCCGTTATTTCCACCAGGACCGACAAGCACTATATTGCAATCACTCAAGCCGACAATTCCACGCTTATTATTTTCAACAATGCTGAAGGCAAGAACGTTACAGTGCCGGCAGACCAAACGATTCGATTCGTTTACCGAAGCTACGTGGAGACTTTGAACAACGGTACACTCACTCGTCTGTACCCGTATAACGAATACAAGCCGTACGTGCACGTAGACGGTGCCCCAGTAAATGTAACCACTGGAGACCCTTGCTACAGAGCATACACTTTGCCTATGAGCGATAGATGGATTAAAATGCATCAGTTGGATTGGGCGAAAGTGAGAAATAGTGAGGCCAGAGCGATGGAGAGAATTGACCGCTGGAATATTGAAAACTGCGGACCTGTCTCATCGTAGACACACGATTCAAGAGTAGATAGTCTGGAATACTCTTTCTCAGTTCTCTTTCCTCTTTTCTGTTGTAGAACCCAAAAAAAAAAATAAAGATAACAATGCAGTTTGGGCACCATCTGCGTGGAAGCAGCGCCAAAAGCAGCCAATCAACGTCAGCCTGTGCGGTGTCGGGCAAGCACGGCGGCAAAGAAATCGCCAAGACGATTGGAGACACGCTGCGGCGCGCGTTCAAGACGACCAGTATCGCCAGTAGCGCGGCGAGTAGTCGGCGGCACAGCCGCGCCCACACAACTTTGGCCAATTTGAGCGCGCTGAGCGAAGATGCCAGTTGCGGGGAGGATGACGCGCCCACAGCGGCGGTCACGCTTCCCCGTGTGACTGTGGGCAGCTGCGGCAACGAGGCCGGCGGTGGAGTGGCGTTTACGGTGGCTGCTGCAACAAAGAAACGGGGCGGCGGCGGAGTCATTGAATACGTGCGCAGCCTGAAGGACAAATACCGAGCGAGAAGCAAGCGGCTGTCGGAAGCGCAGCTTGAAGGTGCTCCCGCATTTGGCGCCGACGCAGATATCGAGCAAGATCAGCAGCGCGTCGTCAACAACTTGGACGACGAAGCCATCGCACCCGTGAGGATAGCGCATACGAAACAAGATCTCAATGGAGGTAAAAGATCCTTCAATGAGCGTCACGCCGTTGCCGAATCGGACAAACCGCGGCCTCTCACGACCAAAACGAGCACTGACAAGATTTTAAATTCTCTGTTCGAATCACAAAGGACCCTGCAGAGCGTATCAAGCTTTCACGACATCGCCGAAGCGACTGGAACAAGGGCGGAGCCGCGAAATTCCGACGCGACCCTGAGAATTTCCATGAGCTTGTACGCCGAACCAAGGCCGCAACTGACCAAGTCTAAAATCGTTGGCGTCAAGATTGACGAAATTTTGGAGAGGCTTGCGCACATGCATCCTCAAGAAAGCCGCACAAGTCTTGCGGACTCCAATATTTCTGATAGTGACGCAAGAAGCAGTGCGACGACAATCAAACTTGCAACGTTTGCCAAAGTAGTACCCTCACAAGCACTCTCAAGTCACCGGCAAACTTTCGGTGGAAGCGAAGGATTAATATCTCGGTATGGTTAACTGTTTAGGAATGTATGTCTTGAGCGCGAAAATCAGAACTCGTTCGTATACATTTGCACATACAGCGGCACATTCAGTGGCGCAGTCGCGATTTGCACCAAATCCATGCCAAACGACGCATGCTCTGAACCGATTAGGTGTAGATACGATGACACCAAGCACGCCGTACTCATGGTGGTGGCTCAGTGGACTGAGCGGGGATAGCATCCTGCCGGATTCGTTCGGTTTCGCAGAGCCCACGTTCCATGAGCGCACCAATTTCAACACCGAGGGCAAACGACCAGGATTCAAACGGCTCGTGCTAGCACCCATCAAAAGGATGATCGGTGTCGAAACAGGCTACGAAAAAGACGGGACGTCAGCGGAACGAGCAAGCGAAGTTTGCGGGCGAGAAACAGCAGTGGACACTGCGCAGCGAGATTCGGAGGCCACGATCTGTGTTCGCATCTCGACTTCTGAAAACCAGCTGCGCGAGAGCAGCGGTGGTCGTGGCAGTGAGATACTGTGTGCGCGCTCGTTTTGTGGCGAGCTGGCACAACCGCAGCAATCCCAACCGCCACGGCAACACCATGTACAAAAGCAACAACAGCAACAACAGCAACAGCAACACCAACAGCATCAGCATCAGCGTCAGCAGTGTGGCGGCTCCAGCGGCCCAGTGCTTCTCCCAAGCGTCCGCCGACTGGGGCACCGCAATGTGAAAAATGTGCCAGAACTTTAAAAAATAAAAGATAAATGGACGTCAACTCCGACGAGTTCTCGAACTGGTCGCGCGAGGAGCTGATCGCTCACATCAAGCATCTTCAAACGTACCAGCCACAGCAACAGCAAAAAGGCCAGCCGCCGCGGCTCGTGCCAGCGACTGCGAACGATGACCGGGATGAGCGAAAGCCTTCGGGGCCTACAAAGCAAAAGAAGTCAAAACAGCCCAGGCCATTCGATTTTTCCGCTCATGCTTGTCGTCCTATAGCTCTGAAAGTTGCCTATCTAGGCTGGGACTACCACGGGCTTGCCGCGCAGGACGAAACTCAAACCGTCGCGCACGGCGTTCGCACAATCGAAGGCGAATTATTTCGCGCACTACATACCGCGCGATTGATACCAGATGCAGGCGGTAAAGGATGTGGTTGGTCGCGTTGCGGAAGGTAATCTATTCGCTTTTTTGCTCGTTCCTCAGCCTCTGTTGACTTAGAACCGACAAAGGGGTGTCATCTTTCGGACAAGTTGTTGGAGTAATAGTGCGAAGCAATTTACCAATTGGAGCATCAGGGACCTGTTCATGGCCAACGACAAAGCGTAAACGAATCCCTGCTGACGACGACGGTGACTTTGACGACGAAAGCCGCATGGATGAAGATTCAGCAGCCGTGCATACGGCCGCTGACGACGTGCCTATTCCATCTGACTTTGAAGAAATCCCCTACGTGTCTCGTCTCAACCACATACTGCCGCCTGAAATCAGAATTCTTGCGTGGTGCCCAACAACCCCAAACTTCAACGCGAGGTTCGATTGCGAATTCAGAAGATACAGGTACTTCATGCCGTGTGAAGGCATGGACGTGTCGCGGATGCAGGAAGCTGCTAAAAGCTTCATTGGCGCCAATGATTTTCGGTACTTCTGCAAAGTTGATCCTTCGAAGAATGTCAAATCTTACGTGAGAACCGTGTTGGATGCAAGCGTTCAAAGGCTGAGGTTGAACGAGTTGCACACACCAACAACCGCCAATCGCGAGATCCAGCCAATTTCACCAAACGAAGCACGGCATACTGTCAGTCCGGACGAATTTGTTGTGTTTGAAGTGAAAGGCCATGCATTCCTCTGGCACCAAGTCCGCTGCATGACGGCGATTCTGCAACTGATTGGGCGAGGACTTGAGCCTGTTAGTTTAGTTTCAGATCTGCTGGACATGACGAAACACCCACAAAATTCCGGCCGTCCTGTCTACAATATGGCAAGCGAAACACCTCTGGTCCTAGTGGAATGTGGTTTCGCTGATGGGGTTTTAAATTGGCAAATAGATCCCACTCCAGTCAATTTGTCTGCCTCCGAAACGCTGACTCTATTGGTTTCAAAACTCTGGGAACAATGGCGAATGCATGCCATCAAGGCTGTACAACTGGAGTCGCTACTCCAATCCATTGCGGTTGAAGTTTCGGCTGCTTCTTCTGCTCCTAAACGTGGCGATCTGAGAGATCTTTTTCTGGAGTGCGCAAAGGAGGCGGTATTGAGTGTAGTGTGCGGTGAATCCGGCGGTTTTGGGGGTAAAAGCGCCAAGACATACATTCCAGTAATGAAACGGAAAAGGTGCGATTCTGTCGAGGAAAGGACTGTGAAGTACAATTCATCAAAGGCAGGAAAGAAATGATAATACGCGATATTAGGCTTTGATTTTTTATTCACTGTCTTTTTGTTTGTTTCCCATAGCCGCAACACCATTTACAAATATTCCAAGAGAACATCTAATTCCTACAGCCGAACTATTCTTCAATGTGGTTTAATTTGCAAGGAATACAAGTGCGCAATATCTGTGGACGTTCCACCATGACACTATAGCGAGAAATTACAGGCCAAATCAAAGAATAATTTCGAATGATTCGACGTAAGCTCAGGCTCCTTAATTGCTCTTTCGTGCGCTCCAGTATCAGACGCTAGTTCATGAGCTCACAAAGTCGTTCCGCGCCACCTGTGTTGGCAGGGAGCGCTGTAGGAGACTGTTTTGCTATCGCGGATAAGGGTGCTGCCATGTTGCACGCCGTTCGGGGGATCGCGATCGGACCGGCGATTGGCACGATTTTCATGATGCAAACGCAGGCTGGCGGTGAACTTTTTTTTTTTTTTTTTTTTGCAACATCGATATTCGCCCGGTTCTTGCGATTGCGGGCACAACTTTTCTTCCAGAAACGTTTCAGCCGGTTTGCAGAAACGCGCCGAGAACTATTCATCTTTTTGGTCTTGGTCAAATGCTGCGCAGTTTGTGCCGCCAAAGAAAACCAGAAAGCGATACTGACGAATCGACCGATCAATTCCGCAAAGGAAACTATGGAAAACGACACAATCTGATGATGAGAAAACCTGTTTGAACACAGTTCCCAAAACAGACGATGTTCGAGAAAATGATCACGCAGATCCCAACAGCTGATAGCGAAACATTCGACATAGAAAACAGTACTGAGACTGTTTGTTCAAAGTACGTTCAGACACAGAGACTGAAGATACAATTTGCAACCGCACACTAAGTGGACAAAGAGAATTCGCCATATCCTTTTCGCAAATGACGAAAGAGGCCAAGCACACCTACAACTCGAGAAACTCGAAATGACAGAAATCCGACGAATAAATGTCAAATACAGCGAAATGTACGCAAAACCCGGAAAGGGACTGAGTCCTGATGCAAGTCACCGAAGAAGAAGGAAGCGGGACACACTTATACAGAAACCATGCAAAGAGGGTATCGAGAGCATGAAAGCACGGTCTCTTTCTGTCCAGTCCAAATCCATGCATCCAGCTAAAAAGTCCCATCCTGTATATATTCGGAATTAAAATTTATCTTACAATTTCCGGGCGGAAAGAGGAGTCAGGCGGGGGGGCCAAAATGAATGGGCAAATGAAGCATCCCCCGTAGCGATGCTGATAATTCTCATAAGATTAGAAAAATGTCCAGAATAGATCTAACAGGCTCCCCCAAACTTCATTCTAACACTTCATGATTCCAATTAAAACTAAATCACACCTTCACAGTAAATAAGAGAACAACTGACAGGACGAAGATAATGAGACAAACGAAAAAGGTCTTTGCCCATCTGGTGCTCAGATTTCCCACATGCAAAACCCACATAAGAGCAATATAAGCAAGAAACCTGTACCCCAATCCAAGTCCAAGCATGACCCACAAGTTCCTAGTTGTGGTGCCAAACTGATACCCGTACGACTGGCTCGCGAGGTCCAAATCAATCGTTTGGGCATACGGTTCGAGCCAGAGCACAAACTGAGTTTCAGCCATCCATCTGTTGAGTCCCATGTCTAGTAAAATAACGTAACCGTCGTTCGTGGCGTCAGTCAGGGACGGTCCAAACCCGCAGAGAGCTTCGAAAATTAGGACAAACACAACGGCAACCAGCGTGGCGTTCTCGCGGCGCAGAAGCATTGATAAGATCATGCCCATGCCGTAGACTCCGAAAAAGTTCAGGAATATCAAGAGGTATATCATTGTGGGCTTGATTGGCGCTTCGGCAAAGTAAAAGTAAACTCCGACAAAGTGCGCAGCGGAAAGAGCGACACGATAAATGACGCTAATGTTCTTGCCAAGAAAGTACGCCGTCGGGTTGTGTCCGGCTTCAAATTCTCTGATGAAGACAACCTTTTCTTCGCCGAAGACCTTCACGCCACTCGGAGTCGCCGCCACGGCGACTGAGATTCCAATCAACATTGCGTACATGCCTAATAGCCAAAATCTCGGTGCAGAAGACAGCGTAACGTACGGGAAAACATAGAACCCGGTAAAGATTTCTGTTCCGCCAAGGTTTGCAGAAATGCCCATTAAAGCACCTGCCACCGCTCCAACAAAGCATTCCATGACAAACGCCGAAAAAAGACGCGATTGCTGTACAATCGATCTGTTGTGGGCGAGAACTATTTGCCTCCAGAATGATGCGCCACGGTATTTGGCGAGCTTGTTCAATTCGACGCCGGCAGACATTTGCGGGGTTTTCATGACTTGATCTGGTCTTGTCATCTGGATATGATTTTTCCATTCCTCAAGAATCGAGCGCACCGTTGAAGCCACGGGCGGAATATCAGGTCTCAATGCTCCGCGGCCAGACAAAATGTCCATCAAAGTATCCGCGTCGTTGGTGCCGTCAAACACGAAACCGAGATTTTCAAAGTACGGTTTCGCCATGGCGACAGGCCCGAAATATGCCGTTGCGCCTCCAGCGCAAATCATGAGCACGTTATCGAAAAGCTCAAAGATTTCAACGCGCGGCTGGTGGATCGCACAAACGATTGTCATGCCAAAACTCGCGACTTGCGACAGAATCTCAATCACGTCCATGGCAATCGTGGAATCAAGACCACTAGTTGGCTCGTCAAGAAACATTGCCAGTGGCGCTGCGGCAAGTTCCATTCCAATGTTCACTCTTTTTCTCTGCCCACCAGAAATACCCCGTTCCAAAGTGCTTCCAATAAGTTGGTTTGAAATATGGGCCAAACTGTTTTAAAGTCAGTTATTGCAGGAATCGAGACATGATCAGACATACTTCAAAGCCACAAGAATGGTCTGCACGTAATCGTCAACTTCCTTGTCAGTCCAGGTATTTGGCAAACGAGTTCTGGCAGAATATCTGATGTTTTCAAACACGGTCAATTCTTCGATCATGATGTTGTCTTGCGGTACGAATCCGATCAACTTTCGGCTGTTCAGCATCTCCGGAATTGACTCGTTAATGCTGAGTTTCCCGTCAGTTCTGCCAAGCTTTCCCATAAGAACATTCATAAAGGTAGTTTTGCCGGCGCCTTTAAAATTCTTCAGAAAGATAAAATGTAAAAAACGAAACCTGAAGGTCCAAAAATTGCAGTCATCTTTCCTGACTGAATCTCTCCCGATACACCCTGCAGAATACTTTGTCCTCCATATATAGTATGCCAAAGGTTTTCGAACTCATAGCTGATTTTCACGTTCTCGCGCCCCTCCAGAATCCTGTTGAAGCCATCGGAAATCTTTTGCCGAATTTCGGGATACGCAGGCAACCCCGACTCTGCGTCATCACTTTTTGGCTTGATAACTTGTTTGGTCCGGAATCGGTCCACGTATTTCAAGAAGCGCGTATTCGTGGCCATAGTGCGTCCCACAAGTATGAGGATATCGACGATTGCACAGATCACAAGGATCCCATAGTGCTGTTGAACGCTCGCTCCCAGGTCGCATATCGAAAGGAATTCGCACGGGATTGGGTCCACGGTTCCTGTCAAGCAGTAGTGCCCTGCGGGACTGGGAACTTATGTCAGTATGTTTTCCGCAGATGTTATTTGCGGTTACCATGGAAGAGCAACGTTATACTCCGGGCAATAATATCCAGACGGGCAGGCAATCGGTTCGAAAAGACCCTGCAGAGTTGGAAATTTTAATATATGCTATTGAATTCGATATGGATTTACCTGAGGATTCTTGCAATGCAACCCATACTCCCTGAGAAAAAAGCATCCGCTGTTGACAGGGCAAACCACAGGCCACGTTGCGTTATTCGTGACATTCAGATACGCGCAAAAAAACCCGGGCCTGCATGCATTTTCCGCAGTAACTGGCAGCGGCACGGTCACGTTGGTGTCGGTGTATCCGTGTGCAGTAAAGTCGAGCAAAAATCCCACAGGACTGGTCGGGTTCTGCCAGCATCCGTAGCCGGGCTCGTGGACGGGGATTTCTGGCAGAGGGGGAAGGATCCACTCTTGCCCGCGCACCCGCGGTGTTGCGACAAAGGGGTTGTAGGTTTCGGTGAGATCGGCGAGACTCATTTATTTTCTTGATTACACATCTTCCGCCTTTTTGACAACTTCGGCACCCATTACTAGCCATTTTGATAACACGGTCAAGCCGAGAAAAAATCTCTTCCTCTTTCATTCGCTTTGGGCTTTGGCATTAAAGAAGACCCCGAGCAAGGTTCGTGTGCAAAACCGGTACCATCTGGCACCTGAAGAATTATGAGGTGTTTGGCAGTGGTAAAGTCAAGAATGGCATCACTCACATTCGCACCACTTCTGGCCCCCTCATTCGTGTCAGGAGCATTCTTCTTTCTGGCAAACCAGCTGATCATAGGCACCAAACCCGGGAAAAGTCAAACGTCAAAGCAACATATAATCAATAATGTAACCTCCGCTCCAGCTTTCTCGGCATTCAAACTCTATAACTGGGACCGAGATCGCACTTTAAAGATGGGTTAGTTCCTCTTGAAGCTGTCGCGCAACTCCTCTTTCCGCATCTCGCGTTTATCTGACCAAAACCGCCAGCTATATTCCGATTCTCGGCAACGGCTGGTCGTCCCTATACATGCTGCACGAAGGACCGCGCGTTTGATCCATAAAAAACCTCCGGACCAGCCGCCACAAAGGCCGTCATCAACCAGCTTCTGTGGAAAGTTCGTATTAATTGACGGATGGAGCTGTTTGATGGAGTTGGTGATTTGGTGGAATGGGTTGTATGGCTGAAAGTTTGCAGGAACTGGCAGAAAAAAGCCAGGAGGATGTGCCGGGGCCCTGTCTGCTGTGCTTGAAGAGTATTGCACTACTCTGAGGAAGAGCGTTTGGGGCTTTTTGGAATTTGTGAATTGTAAAATTTAAGAATATAATTTATGCTTCTACAGGTTTTTTTCCAAATGCAAATTCAGCAACAGATGTGCATCTGATCGAAGGAGCGACAGCTTTTCGGAGCATTCTGACAGTACTCGAACAAGAATACACTGCTGCTGAGGCGCACACAGTTTACTGATCGCTTAAGCGAGCTTGAAAAGGATTCGGCGAGTGGCCCGAGTGTATCACGATCGTCTTCATAGTCTTCGGATTGCGAAATGAGATTATTGGCAAGTGTTGGAGAAGCGTCTGAACCGTTGAAGGTACTCGAAATTGCACCTGTAGTCGGGCTTGTGGGGTCACCTCTGGAAATGAGACATTGTGCAGCGATAGAATTCAACAAATCATCTGACATTCGACGAACGCCCGCTGTAACAAGATACAAATTAATGTGTGCAAACAAAGAAAGCGAAAACAGACTTGATCCAAACAGCATTCGTGCGAAACGTATTTATTTTCGGGGTTGAGGCTCGTTCAGCGACTTGCCGCGTTTCAAAACACAGTCGGATGCGCTGATGTATTCGATTACGGCTTGTTTGAAGCGTTCCCACGACCGCATTCGTTTTGGAAACTGTTTTATTTGCCCAGAATGCAGAAAGTTCTTGTGTCTGGAGTGTCGGGATATCTCGGCTGCCACGTGGCGCGGGAGCTTCTCGAGAACGGCTTCTGCGTTGTCGGGACAGTTCGATCAGAGGAAAAGGTCCGTATCGGCTTTTCTTTGTGTCTGGTTATCATGATAGATACTTAGGTCAAACAAGTTCGCGAATCCCTCGCAGCGTATTGCCGGGACCCCGCTTGTCTCAATTTCGCAGTTGTTCCGGATATACGGGCTGAGCACGCATTCGACGACGCTGTGAAAGACGTTGATTTCGTTATGCACACTGCGAGCCCATTCCACTTTGACGTGAGCGATCCAAAGACAGACTTGATTGATCCGGCAGTGAATGGAACGTTGGGTATGCTGATTTCGGTGGATAAATACGGATCCAAAGTGCAACGTGTTGTAATTACTTCTTCTGCGGGCGCAGTCCAGAACTATCCAGAACCTTCGATTTTGCCAGATGGGCTGTCCGAACTGGATTGGAACACTGGCGCAGTTGCAATGTTCCAAGCTTTGAAAGAAAAGACACCAACAATGATGGCTTACCGGGCGTCAAAAACGCTTGCAGAACAATCAGCTTGGGCATTCATGAAAGAATCGAAGCGTAGGTTTGACTTGGCTGTCATCAATCCGTCCTTCATTATGGGTCCAGTCATTCAACCATGTACATCAATCGCGTCCCTGGCAACTTCCGCGAAGATTGTAGCGGATTTCTACACATTTGCTACCAAAACAGTGGATCCCATGGTTGCAATTGGGTGTGTAGATGTGCGTGATGTGGCGCGTGCACATTTTCTAGCAATGACAGTTCCTGGAGCGTCAGGCCAGCGGTTTCTGGTCTCAAGCGCGCCTTTTACTCACCAAAAATTGGTCAGTTTCCTCTGCAAACAGTATCCAGGGAGGCAGTACGCGTCAGGAAATAGTGTCGGGGTGCCCTTGAACACGATCACAGCAAAGTCTAAAGAAGTGCTTGGAATGGGCGAGTACATTTCTTTTGAACAGATGGTTGTGGATACAGTGGAATCTTTGAAAGAAAGATCTCTTGTGCAGTGAACGAAGAAAAAAAAGTAAACCTCGATTGAAGCCGTCAAATTCCTTATGGCAGTGTTTGGTGTAGGCGTGTGGGTGTTTTTATGCTCGCTCTCTGGATTGTGCGCATCGCTGTGTAGTTGGAGCGACGACTGTGGGAACGGCGCGACACTGACAAAAAGCAGCTACTTCCCCTACCAGAGTGAGCCCGGCGTGTCGGCGCTGTGCCAGCTCAAAGGTGTCGACGCGAACCTCGAAGGGAACCTGGTACCACCCGGCTGACAAATACGAACTCATCTTCTCCGTCGCTGACAAGGACGATCCGGCCGTCGCCGCCGTCGAGCGTCTGAAAGCACATTTCCCCGATTTTGACGCGAAACCTGTGATCGGTAAAACACTTAAACATACCAAAAGTTTCCTGCAGGCAGGCGAAGCGAACGTCCCTGAAACGACAGCAGTTGTCAGAACCACTTCTGGCGCTGCTACTTCTACTGCTGCTACTACCACTGCAGGCACTACAGCCACAACGGCATTCACCACAACCGCAAAGGGAACATCAACCACGTAAATTGTCGTCTTCAAAAAAAATTAGGTAAACATTATTTTGAAACAACTCGAATCGAATTCAGCTGGGCGGCAAACAACTTATTCTTTCACTTTGCAATCGACCGTACTTCGTGTGTGACACCTTTCAGCAAATACTCACCCACAAAACCAAGCAGCCCTCCAAAAAATTGCACATTCCAAGCCCAAAACAAACTAATACATAACGCAGGGGCCTCTTATATATTGAACCCAGCGGAATCTGAATAACCGCAAGCAATACATAAATCCGGCCCATTTACCAGCGCAACTTGTCCCACCACGGAACGGCGGTCCGACTCACGTCAAACAGTGATTGCAGAGGAATCCCAACCCAGCTTGCAGTGGATAAACTCCCAGACAAATCACACCGTATAATATAGCGTGACTGCTATTTGAGAAACGAGGCGTGTTGTGATTGAGCTCTACATCAACAATTCCACAATAATGAACACTGACACATCGTAAATAAATATCCAGAATGAGCCATGTACCAATAACGATCTTAGCGAGCCTTCAAGTATCGGGCAATGAAATTACCTGTCTTCAGTAAAACGGACCACGCAAGGAACATAAAGGCAAGTCGTACACAAGGCCGCTGTCAAGAAACGATGATTCAGCACTTCTAGTTGTCATAACACCAATTTGCGACAATTGAGCGAAAAATTGCCGTAGATGTGACGCTGCCCGATAACACTGGATGGATCAGTTGGTGTGCGGGGTAGGTCGGTTGAAGCTCAGGCCGAAAGTAAAGTTTGAAGAAGAAGTAGCCGACATGAGGTTTGCAGACTCCAGAATGACCTACGAGTACAGGATGACCGCAGAGGCTGGGGCTGTTCGTGTGAATTAGACTTGCATGATGAACTCTTCCAAGCGCGCGCCTGGCGAAATGAGAAATTCGTCGTCAGACTTCCATCCCAGAAACACTGAAAGCAACTGTTTGAGCAGAGGTTCCTGGCTGCCGTAACACAAAATGTATTGTCTGCGTCATAGCAGAAATAACTCATTGCAATCCCAGTCATATCAGCGAGAGGCACAAGTGTCAGCGGCGACTGTGAGCGAAGCGACAGGCACCACAACAGCAATGTGACAGCTTTAAGCATGAATGGTTCAGAATGATACACTGCCTTCTGGTACGTTCAAATCGTCGTCACTGCGCCGGCTGAATATGGTGCCAACATATTCAAGTCTGAAGCGACTTCGGAAGTGCTGCCATCACCACTTTAGACCCGCTGAAGATTGTGAAATTACCTGTTATTTATTTCTGCGGATTGGGGCAGACAAAAGCTGCCTCCAAAACAGGTGGTTGTTCATTGGAGACAATTGCTGCTGCTTTGATTTGAACATGTTGGGAATCTTTTTTCTGCAGTTTGTGCCGCTTGATGGTTGGATTGTGACTTCAACCAATGTAATTTTTGAATTTTCTTTATTTTTACAACCGGAAGCAGGTGTAAAACCCAGTGCTGTTTACTTCTTACCACGCCGGTTTGTGAAAACGGATTTCATCAACGCACTTGCACCATATCGACTATTTGCGAAGTCTTTCAAAATGGCATTTGATGTCCACAAACAAGGCTACAATCCACGGCTGGTCTGAACGGCACATACTTCGGCCATTCAGATCTTATGCCTTGCCAAAAAGGAAATGGAGAATAATCGGTCATAGTTGAAGCTTTTGGTTTACCGGATTCCGGCCAAGGTCTCCATTTGGCACAACCGCCTCAGACAACGCTCCCAACTGACATGAAAAGTTATTAAAACAATTACCGCTTTGGAGGAGGATCTCCTCCTTCAAAGCGTGCGCCTCCTTGAATTATTATATTCAAATTATACGGGAATTGCTGTGGCTTTATGAGCATCAAACATTTTAATAATTTTGTTTCTTTTGCTTTTTGTTTTCGTTCCAAGTTCGGTTTTCATTCATCATTCCCCGACACCTCATCAAATAATCCCTTGAGTTCCTCCAACGCACTCATGTACTGTTCCTTGCTTTTCCCCTTTTTGCGCCATGCATCCACTGGGTCTAGGACTTCAGCAGGAACCCCAAACAGGTCTGTCGCCGGAATCCTCAAGTCAAACAGGGGCAAAACCTTCGAATGTGCTTGCATCGCTGCGTCTAGCTCACCCGAATGGATCGCGTCAATTATGGCTCGCGAATACTTCAGGGGAATGCGTTCACCGCCGGACCCGATCGGACCGCCCGTCCAGCCAGTGTTCAAAAGCCACACACGCACTTGTGGGTGCTGCTGCAGTTTCTTAGCAAGCATGTTTGCGTAAAGTTGCGGTTTGTGAACAAGGAACGGCGCGCCAAAGCAAGCACTGAAGGTTGATGATGCCTTTGTCACTCCTTGTTCAGTCCCCGCAATTTTCGATGTGTAGCCTGCCCGAAAATGGTACATTGCTTGATTTATAGAAAGATTGGATACAGCAGGAAGTACTCCGTAAGCATCACAAGTCAAAAAAATAATATTCTTTGGATGAGATCCAATGCTTGGAATTTTTGCGTTTACAATGAAGTTGATTGGGTAGCATACACTACGTAAAATTTAAGAAAGTCATAACGAAGCGAACACGAACCGTGTATTTTCAGTAATAGACCTATCAGTAAAATCGACAACGTGAGTGTCAGGATCCAATACAACGTTCTCAAGTATTGTTCCAAATTTGATGGCATTAAAAATTTCTGGCTCTTTTTCTGTTGATAAATCGATGGCTTTAGCGTAGCAACCCTGTTAAAAGCGGTGAAAAAGGATATTTGGCTGTTCGAAAAAAAAATAATTCCCAACCCCCTCAATGTTAAAAATACCGTCATCTGACCAACAATGCTCATCATCTCCGATAAGTAACCGGTTAGGATCTGCACTGAGTGTTGTTTTCCCCGTCCCACTCAACCCGAAAAACAGTGATACATCGCCTTTCCGTCCCTCGTTGGCGGACGAATGCAAGGAAAGTATTCCTTTCAATGGCATGAGGTAGTGCATGATTGTGAAAACACCTTTTTTCATTTCTCCAGCGCTGTCATTTGAAGGCGCTTTAGGACACGATGAATCTACCAGCGAGTGGTCTTACTATTCAGTGCCAAGGATCACAGCTTCCTTCTGCTCGAAGTCGATTGCAATAAGTGTGTTTGAATTTACTCCTTCCACTGAAGGATCGGCTCCGCGTTCTCCAGCATTGTAAATGGTGAAGTTCGGCTCTCCAAAATCTCTCAGTTGCTGTTCTGTGGGACGGATGAGCATGTTCTGCATGAACAATGCATGGTAAGCCCGGCTGCATATCACTCGAATCTTTAAGCGATGTCTGGGATCCGCGCCGGCGAAGCCGTCAACAACATCTGAAACAGCTTGCAATCAATCGCCTGTGCCACCCAAAAAAATCGGTCGACTCACATTTCCGTTTAGCTTGGGTGTCCAGAAAGGAAAGAGCGCGCTCTCGCGCCAGATCGAAGCTTTGAGGCTTCAGAGGAATGTTGGCACTGCCCCATGCAATCTCAGCTTTACTTGGGGCGGAGTCGCGGCAGACGATGCGCTTGTCGCTGGGGGAGCGGCCTGTGCGTGCGCCGGACATGACCGCCAGCGCGCCGGAAGAAGCCAGGACTGAGCCTGGCTCATGCTGGAGTGCGTCGGTGTAGCAGCGCGCGGCGATGGCCCTGTTCAACAGCGAGGCGACGGATCGGCGGGCGGTCATTCCGCACAGACAGCCCAAACGAATTTTATTTCAAGTGTCCATGTGGCGACTGCTCGAACGCTTCGGGATCGGAGGGTTCTTCGCTGCGGCAGCGCCGCTGTCCGCGCCCGCGCCTCCCCCCGACAAGCGGTGTACATTTGGGTTCAACGACTTGCCTCCAACGGCTGCCGGCGCCGGCGTGTCCACTTTCACTATAGGCGCGTATTTGCGGCCAGCGACACCCGTCGGCGGAACGAATGCACGTGTTCCCGCTGGAACAGGTATCACAACACTTGGCAGAGACGTCCCCACCGCCGCCACCGGCGTTATTGCCGACACCGATACTGACTGACTCCCGTCACCGATATAACTGATTTGTCGCATTATTACAGAATCTCTGCGCGGAGGAACGACATGCTGCACAGTTCCGCTCGTCAAGGAATCGCTTCTTGCCAGACTAACAACAATTGGGTTGTCCCCATATTCAAAGTCCTGTGAGAGTGCTCTTGAAGTTTTCCTTTCAGGAATTGGGGGTTGCGGCCCCGCAACAGACTGTCGGCCGTGTCTATCATTCCGTCCATCTGTAGCTCTTCCATTACCCGACCGGCCATTACCGGACCGCCGCCCATTAGCAGATCGACTGTTTCCAGAACGGCCGGTACCAGACCGACCACTCGCCCTGCTTTCAGAGCGCAGCGACTTTCGGCTAAGGTTCAGATTTCTAGTCACACCATCGATAGTCTCGTCCATAAACCTGTCTCCAACAGAAGAATACATTGATAAACGCGACTTCTGGTTTGATCGACTTTCTACAGACTTGCGCCTTAGCTTCTGAAGTGTTGGTATTTCTTCATCTACTGTGGCAGGAGTTTCATTGGCGAAATCAAAAACTGTTGGCGGCAGCGCTTCCACCAAAGCGCTGACAGAGATCCCATTTTGAAACGGAAGGGAACTGACGCTAGCTGGAAACGAAACGGGCTTCGGGGAGTACATACTATTGATAAATTGAAAGCTTCCAGACAAGTCCTTTGCAGGAAATGAAAACGACTTTGATACAGGAGATATTGCCGTATCTATGTCACCACTTGTCTTTCGACTTGCGAAAGGATATCCACTGAAATTGAAACGTGAACCAGAATTCTGCTCTGGCACAACAGCGTCCATTCCAAGTGTTGAAGGCAAGCCATCTTGCGCTTTCTTTCCAAACACTGATGCAAATTTCCCAGAAAGCTTTCGAGTCACGGATCCAAATACACTGCGAGAGTTCGAATTTGATCCGTCTTCGTCACCAGGGGGTGGCGGTGGGAGATTCTTCATGATATCACTATCTGACTTTCTGAGCGAAACAAGGAACGCTTGATCTCTCCTGACGATATCACTCGCGGACCTTCGCGGAGCAACGATCAACGAAGGTGTGGACTGAGCGTTCCCAGGCATTACTGATCGCAATTCATTACCGTATGACACTCCTCCAAATACAGTTGAAGAAGACCGAGCGGGGATCACAAACGGCGCAACTCTCTGCGTAGGCTTCAAATTTCCCTCTTGGATAATCTCATCCATCCCAGTAACAACTTGCAGCTGAGAGCGGGGAAGAGTTGCAGTTTTCTGCTTGATACGAACAAGAAGACTGCTCCGGAGCTTGATTCGTGTATTCGCATCTCCGTCCGAAGAATACCCTCGTACATCACTTTCTATTCCAAAATCCCATGAATGTTTCACAACAAAGAGCGATTTAGAGCGATATCTCGTCCGTTCGTTGAATGTGGAAATATTTGCTGCTGAGACAGAATCGGGGACCATTTGCTCCGCAGAGTCACTTCCATTCGCTTCGGTTTCTTCGTCTGTATCAGCCTCCGGATCCCCATCTCCTTCCTGCATTGGCTTCAACTTGTTGTACACGAATCGCAGAGCGTTTTGCATAACCACGAGTTTCAAGATATTGAAGTTCTTCAGCTTTCGCTCTTCATTCAATTTGAAAGTCCTAAACGTATTTCGTTAACATTCACAATGTCTTCACAGCGACGACTTACGTCATGAATGCAAGATTCACCATGTCCCACTGCTTAAAAGTTCCAACAGCTAAACGCACAGGAGCCGTTGCAGATCCCTCAAGGTAAGAATAGGCTATCGGGCTCATGATCTCGAAGTCTTCATAATCGTATTCAGAGGCATCATCTTCCGTGTAATCTTCATAGAATTCGTCGTCATCGCCGTCATCCCAGCTATGTCGAGAATCATCGTCGTCATGGAATTCGTTGTCATCTGAAACGCCTGAAGTAATCAGCAAGGATCCTCTGAGAACATTCATACCAGCATTCGGCATTCCATCAAGCTCCATCGCTTCGGTCGGATCCGAGGTATCCGCAGTGTTTGGGCCCGGGGGATGGGCACCAGCGTGCACGGGGACGGTGTCGCCCATCCAATTTGCCCGAATTTGTGGGACGTCACAGCCGACAACGCCCGCCGACCGATCACCAGATAATACATTGTATCGCTTGCTTTGTCGTCCACACTCTTTTCTTGCCACTCACCAGCAATGCGAGATAATCCTTCAACGTACTTCCGCTTTTTTATTATTATTTCTGAACGGCCAAGAAAAGTAGAGTCGCAATCCATCGTTCACGGAGGCTTAATGTGTTTGATGAGATCACTATTTCAACGGAAATGAAACTGCCAGATCCTGTCTGAATTCGCTCAACCCAAGCCCGCAAGAAAAATTATTCGGTTTTTGTCATCCCAGCAAAGCCGATGAAAACTTCTGACCGGCGAAGGATTTAACGTTTTTGTGAAAAGATGCAAACAAAATCTAGGAATGCATGCTGTTGAGGTTGTCATTTCCTTGAAAAATAAAATTGTCAATATGGCTCACCACGAAACAATCACAAGTACCTGCAAGCGTCTCCTAACACATTTTGCCCTGGGAAAATTTTGCCCAGCTGAAGACACTACACAATGGAGTGACATCAAATTTTTGGCCAAGTAGATAAAAACACGCGTTCTTCTCCACGATAAATATTGCTACTTAGTCAGTTTCACCATATTCGCGAAATCGAACCTCCAAGCTGTCTCAGCGAAAGTCTAAAGGAATTATACGAAGCATATATCGACAACGAATCTCCAATATATTTTGATCCCGAGAGAAATGCAAGATGGGCCCGATTGCTGTCGAAAACTCTTCGTGCAGCCTCAGATTTCACTTTGCAACTTTCGAAATCCCAAATGAAGGCAGCCACAGCTGCTCCAGAGGATCGGTTCCCATACGATAAGAAGAGCACGTTACCTCATCGTGTTTCCAGCGTAACGCTTTGCGAAGAAAGCATGGACGAAGACTTCTCCAAGGTTTTCACGAAAACTCTAAAGTATTGCTCATCAAAGGAAATTACTTGCTTGGACCAATGCGCAAACGTACGAATATCCGACGCGATCGTTAAGATAAAGCAAATTTTGGGATTGAAAAAATCCGATGGAGACTCAGAAACCGAAAAGATCTCACCAGATGATTTCGCAGTTGAATTGGAAGCGCTAGCAGATTTTATGGCTGGAAATTCAAAAAAGCTTATTGCAGAAAGTTATGCACAGACGGTCAACGAAGGCGTTCAGCTAGTTAATCACTGCGCCGAGTCGACGGAATGCTGTCCTTTAGGATCCCCAATAGAGTTAGACATGGATTTGATTCGTGCAATCGATGGTTCCCTCAAGTTGGAGTGGGATGTTGCTAGTTTAGGATCTCGAAAAACAGTCGGAAAAGAGCCACCAGACAATTTTCCCAGTCACTTCAATGACGACCAAAGAATCATGTATATTGCAAACGCTGCTTCGTTCGTTCAAGAAACATACAAATCCATCAGAGAAGTTTTTCAATCATCTATGCAGGAAATTGCGAACTTGATCAAAGATGCACAAAAGAAAAACAGTAAATACGCAAATACTCGAAATGAATTTGCCACCTTTCGCTGTGAAATGGAGTGTTGGAAAGAAAGGGAAATACTACGTTTGCAAAGCTTCAGCGACGTAATTTCTCAAATGAAGACTGATTCCCACCGAATAATGAGGTCATACTGCAGTAACAAGATTCTACGCAATTCGTTAATTAAAGACTGTAGCCGGATTGCTGATGGGATCAGGGGCTTCCAGGCTGATTGTGAAGAGGTTCACATTGCCATCCAGAAAAAGAAAGAAAAGCTCAAGGTGTCATGGGCCCGAGAATTGCAGAAAATTATGTCAGAGCAATCGTTTTTAAAAGATTACGAAGAATGGCTGGCTCAAATCTGCGCGGAGGATGCGGAGGACGCGATTGCGGATATTGAAAAGATAGGGCAACAGCATGCAGAATCTGTGCCCAGCGAAGCATGGAGGCAACAAAGACCGAACGCGGCGGATGAGCGGATTTTTTGTGCGGGGGAGGCGTATGACGCGACAGACAACCGGCAACAGCTTGTGGGCGAAATTGCCGTGGTGCTGGCGATGGATGCCGAAGCGCCGGCGTCGTCGCGGCGGATGCGGGCGATTGAGCACACGGAACAGATGCGGCGTGCGTGGCGCGACTGCCGGCGCACTCCCCGAACCTCCGGTCCATTGCTGAAATTGCGCGCAAAACAAATCCCATGACACGACCGTTTCGAATGCCCACCAGGCTGCTCGCCCTGACTGCGGCTGCGATCGTCGCGCTGCAGGCCATTTGCCTTCCATTTGTCTATGCACTGCCTGCAGCGACTTCGTTGACGACGGCCACTGCTACGACATCCCTGCTGCCAGCCTCTGGCGCCACCACCTCGGTCTTCAATGAGACCCTTGAGCTGATTGAGAGGAAGAAAATTGCCGACGAGGCTGACAAAACAATCAACCATCTTAAGCCGGGAGAGTTTAAAGACCAGAAAGTCGTTCTGCCAGGCGATTGGCTGTTGTTTTTTGGCTCCGTGAAGTGCCCCCATTGTCAAAAGTATGACCCTCGCATCCTAGAATTGAACTAAGAAACTCGTTCTACCAGGCTTACTCCGGAATTTCTGAAATACCAGGACCGAAAGCAAGAGGAGTACAAGAAGCTGAACTTGAGAATGGCGAAAGTGGAATGCACAGAGCTTAGTGGTAAAGTACAAGGGAAATATTTCGTCTGATTTTCTCCTCAGACGTATGTACCCAACTCGAACCACCATTAAAATGGTATCCAACGCTCCGTATGTGAGGGCCTTTTTATTGTTTGCTTTACTTTACATACGTCTGACATTGTTTCAGCTACAAAGACGGAGTATTTCACGAAGAATATGATGGCGAAGATGATATCAAGCTGATCGAAGAATTTGTTGATAAATACATTGTCTCTGTTCATGGAGAAGCCGCTAAGGCCGTCAAGAAGGCACAAGAAATCGCGGCTGGCGGAACGACTGTTGACTCCAACTCATCGGAACAGAATCCGACGGGCACCAGTATCCCAATCACTTCGAAGAATATTGAGCAACTTCTCTCCGATTCGGTTTGGATTGTGAAGTTTTTTAGCCCTGTTTGCCATCACTGCAAAGTATTTGCGCCGACGTGGCTTGAAGTTGCGAAAGAGTTGAAAGGAAAAATGAATGCAGGCGAAATCGATTGCACAATCGAATTAAAGCTCTGTCAGCGGTTCGGAATCATGCAATATCCTACGGTCCAGATTATAAAAAGTGGAAAAACTGCTCAAATTTACAAGAAAATTGAACGAACTACTGAGTTACTTGTTGAGTTTGCCCTTCGATCTTCAGTGTATGTTAGTTTCTTCAATTGTTTAGTTTCAAAAGTTTGTTGACAGGCCTGCATTCGCTGTGATTCGGGCCGCCGATGTGAAGAAAATTTATAACACTGATCCTGGGTTGTCAATGTTTTACTTTTATGATGAAAAAACCCCGTTAGAGTTTGTTGTAAGTTGTTTATTTAATGTATGTTTTGGAGATTAAGCTTACTGGCAGAAAAATTTTGCCGCGGTTGCAAGTCAAGTGAACCACATTGTCCCAATCAATGTTTGTCCAGAGCCAGAAGAAGTTATAGGAATGTTTTCAACAAACAACAAACAACCGGCAAATTATCCCATCTTTGTCGTATCTCAGGGGGAAAAAGAACACAAGGAAAATCGTTTTTTCAATGCAAAGCTGGAACTTAAGACTGAAAATTCGCAAAAAAACCTCAAAAATTGGATCCTGAAGCATTCGAAACTTATATTACAGAAACTTGAAGACAGCAGCAGCAGCAAAATTATGGACGGAACCAATGTTGTTGTTCTGGGTATAATGAAAACTACAGACGATATAACTGGTCCGATAAATTTATTAAAAGCTGCAAGCAAGCAATGGATTGGTTTTGGTTCCGATGATGATGTTTCTTTGGTACCCGGAGACCGGGATCGACAGAAAAATGTAGTATTCGCTTGGATTGATGTGAATGCAAAATCGGATTATGTCAACAAGGCATTTGATATGGATTTGAAAACTTCCACCTTTCCTCAACTTGTTATTGTGGATACAAGAGTTGATGTGTTTTATGACGTTGGAGCGGATGGACAGAAATTTAAGTTGGAAAGTGCCGAGAAAATTTTGGGTTATGTTGACGATGTATTCGATGGTAAATTGAAAAGCAAGAGCGCATATGGCGTAATGTCGTCTTTTAAGCCGATTTACCGGATGTCGAAACCTTTTGCTGTAAGTTGACTTTTAGAGTGGGTTGCACATTAACATAGGATAAAGGACGCATTGAAGAACCACCCGCTGATAGCGGGTGGAATAATTCTGGGATTAGTGGTGATGCTAATTCGGTGCGCATCTTCTGCTGATGATGGCTACGTGCTCGCACCAAGACACGAGCCAAAGAGTGAATAAATGTTTTTTTTTCAACGGTACCCACGCCGGTCACGACTATCGCTGCGCCTTCCTTCTCTTCTGGGATCGCGGTCGCGCGGGCTTCTGGACCGGTCATTCCTTCGTTCATCATTCCGTGAACCCCTCCTCGACTCACCCCTGCCATCATCGCGAAAATTGCGCGAATGATTTCCATTTCCAAAGTCACGGTCGGAATTTCGGCCCCCGTCAAAACCACGATTTCGATCAAAGTCTCTGTGACTGGTCCACTCTCGATCCCCATGGGAATCACGATCTCTGCTGCCAGCGCGATCCTTCACAATTCTGCCAAACGAATCTCTCTTTTCTTCTTTTGGCGCGTTTGAAGACTTGGGCTTCTTTACATCGTCGCCAAGGACATCGGCCCACGCATCCCATTTCCCGTCATCATCACCATCTTCGTCGTCGTCGTCTCCATTTTTATTGTTTGATTTTCCATGGAACGCTTGGGCGTTCTGGGCTCTTTTTTTTTTCTTGCGACCAAAATCGTCGTAGACATCGTCGTCTTGGTACCGCGACTCTTTATATTCAATTATATCATCTGTGAGCCAAAGATAATTACCGTCGTTATTTGGTGAATAACGGGCGCAATGAAAGAGAAAGAAAACCTCGTTCTTTGAAGCCGCCTCCACGGCCTTCTCTATCCATGTCAACGCCTAAGCTCGGTTTGGGAGCGTTGCACTGGTTGCATGCGATGCGCTTGGCCCAGTTGAGGTTGAAGCAATTGGTGCAGGTCCAGTCCTGGCAGAAACGATCAGGTCTGCAGATACGGCCGAACGAGGAAGTGGGGCGGCATGTTATGTGGCTGTTATGTTTGTGCTTACTCCCTCCGATGCAAACGGGGGCAGGCGGGGGCGGTCGCCGCCACCTCCACCGGCGTCACGGTCTCGTCGGTCGCGTCTGCTCATTCCGACTTCAGGTTTACTTATTTTCTTTGTCAAAATCCTTCTGCGGTGTATCTGGCAACAAACAAATACCCGAACTGGTTCCCACTGGCAACCACCCAGTCTCCCACACAATCAATCTTTGTCTCCAAAAACCAAGCCCCGTCGTTCCCCTGCCGCTTCATCGGCAAAAAGCGTTTCTGGGGTGTCACGACTGCTCCTGGCCCTGCTCCTTGCGCTGTGAAACAAACATAGGATCCCACAGTCAATTGCGCCGACAAAGGCTCGATTGGTTGTAGGTTTTGGTTTCCGTAAACCTGTGGCGTCTTTCTATTAGTGCATGGACCAAGATTCCGCACGCGGAAACCAGTCGCAAGCTGCGCGTCGTGACCGTCCTTTGACAATCAGATAAGCCATTAAAGAGAAAAATGACGTCACTTACGTCGGTAAAGATATTGCATACTGAATCTCGAGTATTGCAATATCCTCGAAAAATGTATTCAACTTTGCCAACATGTGTGGAGCTGGGTCTCGTGTTTGCAATCATAAAATTTCGTTCGCCGTATTCCACACACGAATCGAAATGTGGTGGATTTGGGATCCAGTGTTGAGATAAGTGATTGACTTCAACCGGTACTAACTTTGCAGCACTCAAACTGCCCCTAGCGATCCTGCCTTCGTCGACTTCCACCACAATGCACAAAAAATCGTCTTCGATTTCAACATAAGAAAGGATAGAGCAATCTTTCTTTATGTTGTTTGTGCGCAGAACTCGCATCCCCTTGGCTCCTGTGCCACAATGTAAAATTTCAATCCACTCGGTAAGAGTGATGGGTTCAGGAAGGAATTGCATCTTCGAGAAAGCAGCCGAAGGCAAATGAGAAAGCACAAAATCGCATGGCCGCACAAGGAAATACGGTGTCGGACGGTAAGCCTTCACGAAACCAGTACTTTCGCCACAGTAACCGGCTGCCCAGGTACATTCGACGAACCGCGGTTCGCCGCAAACGAACACGACATTCCATGCGTGCGACGATATTTCCGCGTACGCGTTTCCCGGTGCCGTACCATATCCGCGAGATGCCCCGGTGATTTTCTCAGCACGGACAGAGCGATCAACGCAATTCATAAGTTCCAAAAACAAGTTGGAGTAGCCATCGCAAACTGACGACCGCGATGCGAGAACTGATTCTCCACTCTGCGGCTTTATCTTCTTAGTTTTAAACTGGTTGATGTCATTGGTCATTTGTTACGGTTGTCAACCAGGATACAAACCGCTTCAAAATCATATGCAACATTGTTTGCAATCCAACAAAACACCGCACGAACTTTGTCGATGTCATCAACGACGACTGGCGAATTGAGCAAGTACCTTGCCAGCCGTTCCAGCGAGCTGGTCTCAGAAGCTGGACAAGCTATTGCGTACGCATCCACAGCTGCAAAACGATCCAGATGCAAACTTCCAACTCGGTCGGGAGAAGATTCGGCAAGGTCTATGTTGCGCCGGAGCTTCATCATTGCAGGATGCCAAAGGTCAATTTCGTCCGCATCGTCAATTTCGTCAAGGATGCTTTCAGGAATACGCGTTACAGACACCACGGGTCGAGCAGGTATTACTGGTGATTGCATGGGGCGCTCTGGGACGGTTGGTCTTAAGTAAGAGTCGGACGAGACGGATTCGGGGCGAGGAGGGACCTCTGGACGGGAAGGCAGTTTTGGCTTGAAGGGAACGGACACAGCGGTAGGACGCGGCTTCACTGGAGGCGGCGCGATAGGCTCATGTTTGTTTTCGCTCGGAAACGACGAGGGACGCGGCGGAATAATAGGCTTCGAGAGGAATTCCGGCTTTGTGGATGACGCATTGTGTCCAATTGATGGAGCCGGATCGTTGTTCGACCGATCAGCACTAGATCCGGATATATTAAAGCGTGAGATCAACGCCGCAGCGCGGTCGGCATCGCTGAGTCCGTTGTCGAGGCTTTCTGTACCGGATGAGCTTACAGCACGTGCTGCCGGTTTTGCAGGGATCGGGGGAGGGCGAAGGCGTGTTTCTGGTCCTTCGGATGAGTGCTGTAGAGGTCTCCGTTGCAGTGGCTGTTGCTCCTTTGGCGGAAGGCGCATTGTTAATGCTCGGACACTCCCAAGTTCAATCGGCGATTTTATATCCGATACGGAATGCGCACTTCAAAGGCTTGCAAATGAGATCTTGTTCTCCAGAGTACGCCGAAAGCGCGTGAGCATGTTCAACAGCGACAGAGTTATAGCGCTCACCTTGGCCATTTCTGGCTTATGGCGTACTGAACAACAATTCAATCCCATCTGTAGAAAAACATTGATGGAACAGCCACCCAAATTTCGCTTCTTTACGCTTCCACGAGCAGGCAGTAAGCGCCCCCCGGAGTCCGTTAACTGTCCGCAGCCGGCACCTGGAAACAGCGCTGGCCAAGCGTATGGTTCTCAACTGAAAGGTGGACTCGGTCTTTTCAGTCGTTTTTTTTTTTAACCTGTGACAGAGCTGGGTGCTTTGCTTCAGGAAATCGAATGCAAGCAAGAAGACCTCGACAACACTTTGACAGATTGCATTAACCAATGCAATAAAATGAAATGACGGAGGAATAACTTTCTTTCTCACCACAGCTAGTAACTAAGCAACTGCAAACTCTATCTTCATCATGGCGTGCACTTCGGTTTCCATCAATCCAAAGGGAGATACTTTTCTCAAGAGCAGCTCTTCCATCGATGCTTTCACCCAATCAAGTCCTGGCACATACAATCGAACTGCTTGTGCAACAACCTGGAAGAGTTTCAGCACATTTAGCGCAAATCAAGCGAATTTTGCTAACATTTTGCAGGTCCAGACGACAAAGTTCCTGAAAACTCATAACTGCAGAAGAATCCGGTTCCTTCGAGACAAACATGCTCTCATTGCTTTGAAAGATTTTGTCTTTAGCAGAAATCAACCGGATAACTGCAGCTTGAGTGCTCTCAGGCAAAAGATCGAAGTTGTCGGCGTCCGGTATTCTGTAAGTCATCGTTCCGTCGGCATTTTTAAAGCACAGAACCTGTACCGTGCCTCCAACGAGAGTGTCAAAGTACAAAACCCGGACATCGATGCAACTTTTCTGTTTCGGTGCGGACAACGTGGTTTCAAGAATTTCAGGGGAAATTACTGCTGCAACAGAAGTGCTAGGAGGAGGCACGGCAGGTGCAGTCGGGATGAAAACGAACTTGTGCGGGACTGCCTTCTGAGACGGCATCAGAGCAAAATTCGGCTCCTTTGGAATCAGAGTGTCGCTGACAAGGTAAACCACGGCGTGGCGGCAGCTTTCCTTTACGGCGGCTCTTATTGCGGGAGCCAGAAACGCGTGGATCAGGCAGTGGAAAGAAGGGGTTGCAGACACAAAGGATAAGACACTCTCTTCGTCCTGTTTATCGTCGAATGGATGCTTGCTGCCGACGTTGGTGTCGTTGCCCGGGTCAAAATCGACCGCCAGAGCACCGGCGCGCGAATGCAGGTGGTACGCGGGCGGGCTGGTGTCCATATGTTTTTCGCCGAGTGAAAGGGAGGTTCAGCAGATCAGGAGATTTTGATTGTGGCACTACCCCTATAAAGGCACGAACATTCCAAACGATCCAAACGCCTGCGAGAAAAAAATGCGCTACGTTATCGCGAAACCCGATCAGTACCTGGCCGTCTCAGGGCAAGGAATTGCCACCTTCCGAGTCTCCAAGAAGGCAATAGTGTGGCCCACCCAACGATGCACTGTCTTCTCTGCACTCCGGCTTCCCCACGACATGGTGATAAATGCCATCTCGAGCGACAGAGTCACCTTCGAGCTTCATTGTGCCCTCACAATCGGTCTTGACTCCGAGAACCAAGATAATGCTTTGAAGAAATACGTTGCCAATTTTGTTGGTCAGCGGGCAACTCAAGCACAGATTGACTCGGCGGTTGTTTCAAATATCTCTGTCATTGTCCAAGGCGCTGTGAATCGCCTTTGCCCAACCATGGACTTCACAGACATTTACGGGGATCGACAAAAATTGGCAAAGAAGGTGATTTGACTCATCCACAATCACAGTGGCTGAGACAATTTTTTTTAGTTGGGAGACGAAATTGAGCACCAGCTGGTCGAGTATGGTCTCAGACTCTTCGAAACAAATATCAAAGACATCAAACCTACGGGCCAAAAAACGATTGGATTTGTCAATGCACACCCAGATCAGTATTTGGCTGTGACTGGCAGCGGAATTTCCGATATTCTTATTGCAAAGTCACACTTCAAGTGGCCGAATCAGGAGGTCGCTGTTTTTTCCATCGAACCGATAACTTACGAAATCGACATTGAAGCAATGTCGCAGGAAAAACTTGCTTTTTGCCTCCCTGCTGTGTTCACTATCTCAGTCGATGCATCGAACACCGACACTCTCAAAGCTTATGCGCGCAAGTTTGTTGGCTCTGATCCAAAATCTACAACTCAGAGAATGATGACATTGATAAAGGGAATTGCAGAAGGTGAAACACGTGTCCTAGCGGCGTCTATCAGCATTGAGGAGTTGTTCCAGTCCCGGAAAGCATTTCAAGAAAATGTTTCGGGGCACATTGGTGGTGAACTTGCGAAATACGGTCTCAAGCTCGAAAACGCAAACATCAAAGAACTGAAGGACGTTACTGGCTCCGAGTACTTCAAGTATCTCCGCCAAAAAGCACATTCCGCTGCAATAAATCAAAGCAAAGTCGATGTTGCTGAGGTCGATGCCAAGGGTACTGTTGGCGAACGCGAACGTCGGAATGCATCAGAGCAAACCATCGCTCGCCTTGACGCAGAAACGCAAACAGCAAAGAATATTCAAAAACAGGCTATCGTAAAATCCCAAACAGAATTGGATATCATGAACGCTGACTGCAACAAGCAAGTGAACTTGGTGAAACTTGTGACTTCCAACGAGGTTCAAATCAAGGAGGCGGAGCTGCAACAGGAAGTTGAGAAGAAGCGCGCGGAAGTTAACGTCCAACGACTTAGGGCAGAAAACCTCGCAAAAACGACTGTTGAAGCGGAAGCTATCAAACTCATGGCGTCTGCGAGGGCTTTTGCAGCCCAGACAGAAGCCGAAGCCGAACTATTTGTAGCAAAGAAGAAAGCAGAAGCTGTCAAAGCCACATATAAGGCACAGTCTGAGGGTCTGAAGGATATTCTGGAAGCGTTTGGCAATCCAGCTTTGGCGATGCAATATCTTATGCTTGAGAAAGGCCTGTTCCAAGAACTCGCTGCACAAAACGCGAAGGCCATCCAAGGACTGAATCCAAAGATATCAGTGTGGAATACGGAAGCAAGTTCTGGTAGTGGCGACAGTGGAAAGGCTTTACGCGACATTTTTCAGACTCTTCCACCGTTGTTGGCAACGGTCACAGACCAAACGTCTTTTGTTCCACCAACGTGGCTGCAAGGGCAAGCAACTTCCGCGGTTCCCGAAGCAGCTGAAGCAATTATGGGCAAGTCGAAGGCCTGATGGTGCCAAATTAAATTGAACCTCAGAGTTTCTTTTTTTCTTTATTTTGGGACCTCATCACAGTTTTTGAAGAAATTGACTCATTTTGATTCATTCTCCAAGCACACCAGCACTCTGAGTCAACTAAGGCGCAGTTGAATCATGCTGACAGTCTGTGCAGCGAACCTAGTATAAAACGTTGCCGAAGAATGTTTTCCGCTCACCTCATCTTGAGTCAAAACAAGCAAACAATCAAAAGAACACTCTCCAATGCTCAGAATCCCTCTTGAAGTGTACCCACTGTTCGGCATGATGTCTGTCGCGCTCTCTCTTGCTGGATACATGTCATACAAGCAACTCGTGATATCGCCGGACATTCAACTTGGGGAACGATCGCACACAGTAAACCGCTGGGAGGAACGATTGAACAGACAGCCGTCGACCAAGGAACGATTCGGCAACTATTTCTACCGCCACGTCATTGATTGAATATTATTTATTGTTTTTGGCTGCGTGAGAATAAAGCAAGTTGTTGGCACTAGAATAGTTTAGATGCTTGATTTGCACATCTTCGGGCTGATTCCCACTGACGGTAGAAGTGCCTACGGCGAGAGGCCGGCCCAGTTGCCCAAACACAACAACCACCGCAAACAACCGCCCGCCGCCACCGCACTGTACCGAATCTGAATCGAACCTCGGCGCACACGCGCAACACACCCCCAGCTGCCAATTCCGAATTGTCAAATTGTCCATGTCCTCGCAACCACGACCGCCCCAGCCCATTGCCCGCGCCTCGTCGCTGCGCCGCCCCGCCCTGCTCGTTCCCGCTCCCGACCATGCGCCCCCCAGTGCAGATCGCGTGCATCCCCACCCAAACAGTTCCACGGGACCCCTTAATCTGCAACACCGGTCTTCCGGTCCCACCCTGTCTTCTTCTGCTTCTACCCCCACTGCCCCTCCCGCTGGCACCTTGCTGGTCTCTACTGTGAATATGGAAAGGCGCAAAAGCTTTCTTGGTTTATGGGCAACTTCCCCCTCTCCCGCTAAGTCCCCTGCCGTCTCGCCCAACCTTCCACCGGCATCCATGCTGGCCAAGGCGAATTCTTTGCCACCACTACCCTTACTTTCAGTTGATATCCCTTTGTTCCTGTCCAAACAAGACGATCGGCCACTGCTCATTTTTCATGGCAAAGACGACCGTGTTTTTGGTGGCGTGCCGTTTTCGAAAAAACTTCTCTTAATTGTTTGCAATATCAGGTCTGCCGGAAGAACTATGGGTTAGAATTCTATGCTTCGTTCGAAGCCTCAAAGAGTTTTCCGTGACTAGCAAATCTGTGTATAAGTTCTTGAAAGATGCGCACAGGAGGCAATTATGGTTGTGCGGTCGATACGGATTACGATTGAGCATATATGGGGGCCTTTTGCACTATCGGTTCCTCGTTGATGAAACTAAACCGTTGTTGCAGATGCTGCTCAAGGCCGGCGCAAATGTGAGGGTTTCTGATTACAAAAAAAAATTGTTTAGAAATTTGCTTCTTGTTAGGTTCCTCGATTCCTGGTGCAAATGGCCTTCGAACATTTTAATAAGGGCATTGGTACTATCTTTTTCGCAACAATTAGTTCGTTAAGTAATTATTTTTTTAAAAATAGATTCAGGACCAAGCAAGTACTTGGATTTTTTAGTGATAGCATATTGTCAAAAGCGAGGATTCCATGCCTTCAGGCCAAAGCCGGCTGAGCCTGTTGCCGAAGGTTTTACCATTCTTCCTAATGGTCTTGTGACAAATCTGGACAGCACTGCTGCGCAATTGTTGTGGAATGGACATGATTCACTGTGAGAACATTCAGTCTCTGTAACTCTAGAAGTAATCTTTACACTTAGCTTGTTCGAACAACTTTTGAATAGTGGGGAAACAACAGTCAATACTGAGGCATCCCAGGATTCCGTAGGCAATGACCCTACTCCCCTTGAGCAGCTTCGAAATCTCATTATAAATGAGCAATTTCTTCCAATTGTGGAATACAACCCCACGAGTCTTTTTCGCATCTTTCAGCTTTCGCAAATGAATCTTGACCTCTTGGATGTTATGATCCGATCAAATGGCTTTAAAGTTTCGAAGGTTAACGATGACGTTCTTCGTCGTGTGATAGCAACAACCGCTGTTCTCGAGGAGCAAACTCCGACTGCTCCTACCCGTGGTTTATCTACATCTTCACTCGTGATGTTGTCGTCGGATGCAGTCAATCCTCCTGTTCCACAAACGTCTTTTAAAATTCAATCTAGCAGCACTATGCCCCTCTCTGCATATCTTGCTCGTGGTTTCAGAATCACCCCAAAGCTTATTCGATCGATTCTTCTTGACAACCGGACGACAAAGACGAATGGATCGAAAAATAGCACCGCGAACTTTGTATCTGCAGCGATGAAGACACTGGAGGCGCACGGAACTGCGCGTCGATTGATCGTGCAGGTGGTGCGCGAAATCGCATGGGAAATGTTTGGTCCCCAAGACAGCATTTCTTTCAATGCGGGACTTGTGGACCAATTTGTGGACACTGGCATGCTTTCAGAGGCAGATGTGCAACGAGTTTTGATGGGAACGCTTACTCAAAATCCAAGTTCACCGATTGTGGACGGTGAGATGCCTTTGAAAGCCGGAAACAACAGGAGGATGAGCACGGTCGAAGTCGGTGGCGTACCCTATGCCACTCGATGTTTCGAAAAAAAGCATCCGCAAGAAGTTTGGTTGTGGGTGCTGGGTCGGTTCGGTGGCTCGCACGTCTTTTCACAGTACTGTTTCGATGATCTCTTGCAATGGCTTGGCGACTTGAGCGTCCGCGCGGACAGGTCGTTCTTGGGTATTAGTGGAAAGCGACGGCTTGCTGGAAATAGCAACAGCAACAGCAACCCGAATTTGTCTGCAATGGGGGACGCTTCATTCAATCCATTCAGTGCGTATGTTAGCCCATTTCTGGAAGCAGGTGTCACTGTGCTTCCTCGCCACGTTCAGTTCTTGTCGAAAGCAGCACGGTGCAAGTACGCAGCGCCCATGCCAGCGATGGTGCTTTCGATGGCTTTACGCAAGCTGGTGCAAAAGCGCGATATGGCAATCGATGCTGTAGAAGCTGTGGAACTCGAGAGCAGACGCCGACAACTTGATTCGAATGCGGACGAGAAATATTCAAGCCCATTTCGCCGAGCAAAATCCAGATCGCGGTCACGTTCCAGGGTAGCACATAAGCGTGGAGTATCACGTGACGGCTTTCGTTCTAAAGATTCTTCTGCGACTACCGTTGAGATTTCAGGAAACTTGGCAGCATCATCTGATCTGGGTCCTCAAGGATTTTCAAAAGAGTCGTCTGCACTCTTGGCTATTGAAGAAGAATGTGCGGTCTGGTACGAGGCACTGAGAGGGATGTTTGCAGACTATGTGACAGTGCGGGAAATCAAAAAGGCTGATGCGGAATGGTTGAAGGAATTCAAAGCTGACTTGGACCAAGAGCGCAAAGACATTGCGAGCATTGGCTTGCCCGTGAAAAAATCCTGGAGTGGTGGTGGCCTGGGAAACAGAAGCACAGATCCCGGGTTCGGCTGGTGGGATTTTCTTACAGGCATCGGCGGCTCTGCCATGAAGTCTAGAGTTAAAGCCTTAGGCAATCGGAATCTTGGACGCCCCGCACGGTTTTTGGAAGTCTCAGAAGAGATGATTTCCAAACTGAACAAAAGAGTGTCCATTGATCAAATCAGGTTAAGTTTGTGAAATGCAATTGTATGAAATTTGCTATGATTATCGTTGTTTGCTCCATTAAAGAAATTGTCTCTGTCTACTTTTTTTTTCCAAATCCCGATATTCCAAGTGCTGAAGTTAGAGAAGGAACAATCTCAACAACTAAATCTCGCAGAACCTCCATGTGATGGAAAGTGTTTCGCAGAAGAGACGATAAAACAAAAAAAATTCATCACCAGACAGTTGCAATCTCGGCTCACTGTTCACTAAAACAGGCGTCTGTGCAGAACTACAAGCAAGCTGCAATGGATCTGAATTCGCTGCTACTGGACCAGGACTTGGACGATAGTAGCTTTGCGAATCCAGGTTACGACCGAGTGCCGATTACGGCGGAAGTGCCCCCTACTTCAGTCCTGGACGGACATGGTCACTTGCGGAAGCCGCAGCAACATTGGCAACATCAACAAATGCAACAGCAGGAGCTGTATCCGGAAGAGTTCCTAGGGAACTGCGTGAATGGTTCACAGATGTTAGGTTATGCTTTGGGCCAGCCGACACCGAACTTTCTGCTGGAAACGCTATGCCATCCAGGAGATTCCTCAGGTTCAGACTTGGGAGCCAGCAGTGTGCCATCGATCGAAGACGCTGCTGTCCCACCACCGAAGCACACATTTCCAGTAGAATCCACCGCACCGGAGCAGGCCGGTGATCGGTCACATGAAAGCGCCATTCCTATCAGTAAAAAGGGTCCTTTTGTTTGCACAACATGCGGGAGCTTGTTTAAAACGAAAAAGGCTTGTAACCAAGAAAAGTATGCTGACTGACGGCGGTGATTTGGCAGGAGCTTCTGCACCATGAGCCGAAGCATTCTGATGTGCGCCCATTTGTAAGTGAATCAAAACGCACGTCGCTGGTATTCTAACACGTAGCAGCCTTGCCCAGTGTGCGGAAAATGCTTCAAGCGGAAAACGGTTTGTGCCTATCTTTCCCGTCTGGTATCTTATTTACTGCTGGCAGGAGCTGAAGCAACATGACATCATTCATCAAGATATCAAGCGATTTGAGTGTCTTGAATGTGGAAAGATGTTCAAACGCCCTATGGTTAGATTAAACCACCAAAGTTCCGGATTTGTAATCTTCGCGTACACAGGAGCTGCGGAGTCACAGCCTTGTACACTCTCCAGAAAAGCCCTATACTTGCGATATATGTCCTGCAGCGTACAAGCGTGCGACGGTGACATGGTCACTTCTGATTTTGTTTTTGCTAATATTTTCTACTTCAGGACTTAAGAATACATATAATAGACCACACAAATTTACGAGAATACGACTGTGAGATTTGTAGAAAGCGATTCAAGACCAAAGCAGTAAGTTCACTGATTCCTAACCGTTTTTGCTTGGGTTTGGGACAAATACTATGTACGGTCCAGGATCTTACCAAGCATTCGTATATACATTCCAAAGAGCTTAATTTTTCCTGCTCACTGTGCGATCGGAAATTCAAAACTAGAAAGGTCAGCACCAATTCGCCGATGGTTATTGACATTTGGAGAAGGTTCTCAACAGCCACCGCGCCGCCCGATGCTTTCAAGGACTTGCAGGCACTTCAGATCTGTCTGATTCCACGCCTGTAGTGGAAGAGGAAGGAAAGGGATGGAAGAATTGAAATGGTGTTCTATTTTTGCTGAACTCAGATGTCTTCATCCACAACAGCTGATGACATGGCAGCGACAACGCCGTCAGAGCCAATTGAATGCGGAGAATGCCGTGCTGTGTTTCGAACCGTCGAACAAATGTCTCGCCACAAAGCGGTTCACACAGACCCGATGCCGTTTGGCTGCGATGTCTGCCCAGCAAAGTTCAAGCGCTTTCAGGAACTTCCTCAGCACGTGCTCTATAACCATTCCAATTCTGGGATTGATTTAGCATGCAAGCAATGCGATGAGAAGTTCGCATCAATCAAGGTTTGTCCCAAATTACTGGAGAAAGAACTCACCCAGAGAGCAGCTTCTTCGCGAGCATGCTCTATGCCATAGCAAACGACAGTATTCATGCACACTTTGTCCTAAAGTATATTCATCATCTCAAAAACTCTCAGTCCATGCGAAGTCTCACGACCCGTCACGGCCATTTAAATGCTCTGAATGTAATGCTTCATTCAAAAGCATGAAGTACTTGAGACAACATGGAATAACTCACTCGAATGAGAAACCGTACGTTTGTTTGATTTGCGAAAAATCCTTCAAAAGAACAAGCGAAATCAAAGTTCATCACGCCTTCACTCACAACTCAGAAGTGAAGGCAGCGTTCAAATGCCGATTATGCCTTGAGTCGTTTGATTCAAAAAGCGTGAGTTGGCAAAGATTTTCAGTTGGCGATTGATAACTTGGGTTATCTTCCAGGATTTGAGCAGCCACGAGCTGTCGCACAAAACCAAACCTGCCCAGAGCGACGACAAAACTCCCGATAATGCAATCAACGAGATCCCGTCCGCGGCAATACCGGGTCCGATTAGTGACGACAAGACTTGCGAAAAATGCCAGAAGACCTTTTTAACAACAGAAGTATAAGATCGTGTTTGTATGGACGCAAGTGTCCTGATTGAATCATTCACACAGTCGAAAAACTATCATGCGCGAATCCACAACCAAAAATGCCCGCGATGTCACCGAACCTTTTCGAGCGCTGCACAGATGCAAGCGCACGAATCGAAAGGGCATCGATAATGAGTTTGGACGGACTTTGCAGGAGTGTGTGTCGTCTGCGGCAGTTGAAGGCGATGGGAAAAAACGTGACTTTTCGTTTCTGTGTTGATTTCTGAAGCCGATGCTTTTGGATACCGCCAACGATGCGGCCTCCGCCTCTACCGCGGTAGGCGCCGACTGCGCGCGCGCACCTGCCACTGCATCTTCCTCGGAAGCCCAGCTACCGTCCAGCTCTATCCGCAAAAGCTCATTATCGGGCCGACCAATTCCGGTTGAGGTGAGTCAGAGGCATAGCTGAGTGCGCATCTGCTGACCGAGCCTCATGCCCCCATGACTTCGATCAGAGCGTCCTTCGTCGTACTCATATAACACTCCCTGAAAGCGTTGCGAGGTGTGTTGTGTGTCGGGAAGCGCACACGTTTGCCTTCATCCCATTTCTCTGACTGCGATTCCAGCGACGAAGTTCTTCGCGCGAGCGTAACTGCGCTCATTCTGCTTGGAAACCGACCATGTAGTATTGCCCAGCTAGTTCATATCGCCGAACGCCAGAAACTGATTGCTAGGTTGGTCTCTACTCTTTCTCATTCTCAGTTTTTCACACGCTTTCGATAATGACAGTGTCGACCATCTCCGCGCAATTGTTTTTCTATCAAGAATGAACACACATTTTCGTCGTTGCAGAGTTGGCCGTATCGAACCCGTATTCCGCAGCGTGGTTATCAAGTGAGTCGTCATACACGGAAATCGTTTAGTGAGACAAATCGGACAGTAAAACAAGCACACACTACTACCTCAACATTCCGTCTGTGACCGACCTATCGAATTCTGAGCCTTTGCTTCCCACGCTCTCTTGGGTCTCCCCACCTCCGTTGGATCCCGCCGAAATGTCAAAAATGTCAGTTCGCCCGACCTCGACAGTGCATCATCACAAGCGAAGAGTTTCTCTCTCGCCGTCTGAAAGAATGGATTACATGAATCTCGATGCTGCCGACAAGAAGCGTCTGTTGTTTGGAGGACCTTCCCAACAACTTTCCGCCACCAGACGGAGTAATGTTAATCAACGGCAAAAGAACGATTCCGATACCGATACCGAAGGCGGAATGGTGAAGAAACGAAGCCAAAGCTCCTCTTCAGCCTCTCACAAGCGACTGTCAGTTGCTTTGGAAGGGTCCAAACCAAATTTCAAGATGTTGCCACCATTCACTGATCTATTGGTCACAGATCCTATGCCTTTCATCGCAGACAGCAATGATCCTTCTCGTAACAGTCTGCTTGTTCCTGAAGGAGCGTATTTCCATGTTCAAGACGACCGATGCATGAACAAAAAGAAATATATGGATTTCCCGAAGTGCAGAAGCTGCATCTGGAAGCATCGCGAAAGGCTGCCGTATTGCTTTTTTGTCGGATTTCGCGCTTTCTTAGTTAAATTGGACGAGGACTCGCCGTCTAGTCAAAGTCCCCAAGTGAAGCTAGAAACCTCTAACCCACAAACAGTTGGTGGTTTGCCACTATTGCCATGCTCAACCGACAAAATGCGCCTTATGAATGACGTACCAGCCGAAAATCTTGTTTACGGACCTTACTTCATTCCGAATGGAATAGACATACCTAGCGCAATTACTGCGACGGGGCCATCAGGGTTGCAGCCTAGCAATTTTGGATCCGTTAAGCGCAAGCTGAAAAATTCGGGAGATCGAGACTTTCCTTCGTTCAACGATGAAGATTCGGACGATATGCAAATGCGTCCTCCGAAGAGGAAATACGTTCGGAGGCCTAAAAGTCTGCCACTATATTCACACGCAACTAGGGAGTCCAGTTCTTCTCCACTCGAAACATACCAACAAGAAATTGCCGGTGTACTTCCTACGTCAGCCACTTCACCTCTTGTCCCAATACCGCCTGCGCCAAAACCGTCCCAAATACATAAAAACTCAAAACCGAGGACTGGAAACGACTCGAACGACTTTCCCGACCTGGTTGCTTCTGCTGCGTTTCCGTTCGTTCCAAAGCCCGATGCACCACATTTGAATGCTCTCATTATTTCGCCAGACCGGCGATATCATGTTCAGGATGACAAATGTTTGAACAAGCGATATTTGGACTTTCCAAAATGTCGTAGTTGCCGTTGGAAACATAAGGAACGGCTTCCGCATTGTTTTTACATTGGATTTCGAGTATTTGGCGTCAGTGACGATTACCAAGCCGAAAGCTTGATTGAAAGCGGCGAAAGTAATTCTCTAAGTCTGGAGGTCTTCGGCAAAATTCCACCTGAAAAACTCGTTTACGGTCCTTTCTTTTCGCCCGGAGGATCAGATACGGTAACTACGAAAAGATCAAAACATCCGACGGCGAAGTCATTTATTCAAGGCCGCGAAGAAACTGCGGAATCGGTCGCAAGCGAAATTAAGGAGCCAAGCGTCGTTTCCGACTCAGCCGGATCGTCGAAAGCTTTGTGCAGTGGAGATGAAAAGGATCTTGAAAAAACTGGCAAATACTGTTCAGATACACCTTCAGAACAAAACCGGAATAGTTTGAGCGACCCCGGGCACGCTTCGGACGGCGCCGAAAATGCTTCAGCCAATGGTGGAATGATGGATGTGGACCGCACTGTTGATGCTGGACAAACAAACAACACTCACCGTGAATTCATCTCAGATTCATCCGTTGTTCTCACCACAAGTGTATATTCGGAAAAAGTGAACGACGACTCTGGTGATTGTGGGGATTGTGGTGGAATGGCAGGCGATACCGAGATTCCGATGGATATCGACGCACCTGCGCCGCTGGAAAACGACACAAATATTACCAGCAATGTAACATACAAAGTCTACAATTCAGACATAGATTTTGTCGAAAGGCGAATATCCGCGGCAATTGATTCAATTGACGAGCATGTAAATGCCGGCGAAGAAGGATTGATGATGCTTGCTGCCGTTGCCAGGGTTGATGCGAACGGTATCACACCACCTGCATTGGCTGTGCAAGGAGAACATCAGATCCGCGGCTTTGCGTGGAAAGAAAATTCAGAAGTCAAAAAGTCAGGATTACTTTCGGACGAAATTTTGAGCCAAACCAAGAAAATTCCTTCAAAGCTCTCGTCCGGATTTAAACTGTCTCGAATGTATAGTCCAGGAAAGACACAAGCTGCTTCGGCTGCGGGCACCGAAAAACTCCTTGTTTTGCCAGCCAACACTGTTCCTAACTCTTCTGCACTGCCGAAAGCTGCAGTTGGTTCAGCTACAACCCCCGTGTGCGATAACTAATCGCTCAATTGGTTATTTGGGCTAAAGATTGGCAAGAAGGATTTTTGTGTTATTGTAAAATTATTGTGAGGCCATTTCTTTTTTTTTCTTTTTTTCTTCTGTGTGTGTGTGTGCGTGTGTGCGTGTGTTTCTTTCTTTTGTTCTGTGCGTCTGCTTTGCTGTTCTTGCTGCGTATTTTTGTCGTTCTTCAGGGCCTGGGTTTCCTGAAATGTGGATGTATGTTGGGGATTTTGAAGCACTTTGTTTTTGTTGTAGAATCATGGAAACTTGCGGGACGCAGTGTGAGTGCGCGGATTGAATGGGACAGGCAATAAGCCGAGGACGCGACGGCGAGCGACGAGGAAAACTAATTTAAAGGCACTGTGCCGCTCGCCGCCGTTTCATTATTGGCTCATATTTATGAGATTTTCGTTCCGATTTGACCAATCACGAATCGTGGTGCAAGATGCCGCAGCCGCCGCTCTTGATGCAGTCGATGCTTCGACGTCTTGGCGCGACTAACCCGGCAAAGCAGATGCCGCTGCGCGCACACGTTATGTGCGCATCGCCCGTATCTCTTGGACCCTTCATGCAAACCAGAACAATTCATGGCCTTCGGTCACTTGGAGTCAGATCTTTTCGAACCAATTCGACGGTGTGGGCGGCGTCCGTATCACGACGATGGAGCAACGGGCGCAACAGCTATCGATCTGAGTGGGATCCGCAAGTCGTAATCTATTCAATTCTCGGACTCAACACCGCCGTGTTTCTCATGTGGCAGTTCGCGATATCCGAGCGACAGAATGGCCGGCCCGCCTGGTACAAGTTTATGGCGGATAATTTCTTCTCCAAGTGAGTGTGAATCTTAGAATTCGCTCCTCTGTCTAATTTAAAAAACTTTTATGGGTTTTATTTCTTCTTTTTTCATGTTTTTTTTTTTCTTCTTCTTTCTTCTTTTGGCAGTTGGCACTCGCTGGAAGAGGGTCGTTGGTGGACTGGAATCACTTGCGCATTTTCGCATTTCACTCTGATTCACTTTGGTCTCAATATGTTTGTCTTTCATAGTTTCGCGCAAGCGGTACTGTCATGTTTTTTGGTTCGATTTGAAGTTTATTTTGTTGAATCTTATCATTAGGTAATGAGCATCCTAGGAACATCTCGCTTTGTTCTATTTTACCTTGCCGCGGGTGCTGTTTCATCCTCTACTCACTTGATATATACACGATTTATTGAACCGTCATTGAGAAGGAGCTCGCAAACGCCTCAAATTGCACAATTTCGGGACTCGAATTCGCATGGTGCGTCAGGAGCGATATCAGCGTCGTTGCTTTTATTTGCGTTGACTTTTCCGTGGCACCCAATTCGTTTGTTCTTGTTCATTGAAGTTCCTAGCATTGTGGGAATCGGTGGTTATGTTGGGTACGATTTGTATCTTGCCTCCACTGGAAAAAGCGGTATGGTCGACAGTGCGGCACATATTGGCGGGGCGGGTTTTGGTATTCTCTACTGGTTAATGGCCGTGAGGAGATGAGTTGACCACCAGTGAAATAAATTGTTTGAAAATAGTTTATTCTTCATCGGCTGTGTCAACGTCTGAAGACTCGTTTCTTGTGTGAGCAAGTTGGATGGAAAAAAAATCTCCTGGCAGTGGTGAAAGTGCGGACCCACCTGAACCAAGTGACTCAGAATTACTTATATACGGCCTTCTAACTATCTGGGATAACACATTATCCAGTGAATAATCTCCGTCCCCAACAATGCTATCATTATCATCAGATGCTACTCTTTCATGGTCGCGTTCCTGATAGTATTGTTGGGTCACTAGTGACTGCCAGGGCGCATTGCTGTTGAGATACTCCGTCGGGGACTGACAAACACCGGATAGTTCACCCGCCTCATCTTGGCTGCTTTCGCAATTACTCGAGCCACTGCGGCTTGATAACGATCTGCTACTTCCACCAGATGCACCGCTTTGAAGCCGAGGAAGTGAAAAATTCCACGGGTGTAGTTGGCGTCTCCGTGCTGATGACACAGAGGAAGTGGATCCTGTCGAAGATGTCGACATCCCCAAAAACTGCTCGTACCCGCTTCGAA
Organism: Entophlyctis luteolus; assembly: GCA_027604725.1. Lineage (NCBI taxonomy): Eukaryota > Fungi > Chytridiomycota > Chytridiomycetes > Chytridiales > Chytriomycetaceae > Entophlyctis > Entophlyctis luteolus. The sequence continues at coordinate 3,729 of JADHYT010000010.1, read as the reverse complement.
AATCATCTGACTGTTGAATGGTTTGCAAGCTTTGCGGACGTGATTGCGTGGTTGATGCGTGTTGAATTGGAGGCAGCCGGTGGGACACGAGTCTTCTCGATTGTGGCGCAGAGGTTAGTGCGCCATGTGAAGAATATTCATAGTTTGAAGGGAGGTAATTGAGATCATTTCGGCGGTTTGTTACAGTTTGAAAAGGCTCATTCAATGCTCGTGACGCGACTTGCGAAGTGCAAGGTCTTCCGGTTCGTGAATAATCAATAGGGGACGGCAAAGACTGAGATGATTGAGAAGAATTTGACCGTCTATTTCCTTGTAACGTGGCTAACGCCTGTCTCAAAAAGTGGTTCGAATCTTCGTCATTCAAGCCGATAGTACTGCCAGGATTGCAGTCGGCTGCATTATCAATTCCTGAATCGGCGCATTCGGCTGCAAGAGCTGCGCTGTCAACACAGCTTTCTTTGCTTTCAGTTGTGGCTGGTATATTGATGTCCACCCGTTTGGGGCAGTTCAGACTTTGTTCGAGCTTCCATTGCAAATCTCGACACTTTTGCGCATAATCCATCGCGCGAACATAAAATCGGATTTCAAGAGAGCCATTTTCTGATGAAAGAAAGCCTTTAGAGGCAAGGTCGTCAATTGGGTAGAATTTCGCATAGCCCCAGCATTCTCCGTTTGAAAATTCTGAAACAAACTCGCGGGAAGATTTTGGGCCAACTTCTTGGAGCTGAGATAGTTGCGAAGGTATAATCGATGCAGGGGCAGAGGATTGTTGAACGTCGATCTGCTGAATCTGTGAAATGACATAAATATTGTGATGGAAACGCGAATGTAAGTACCAGCTCAATTTTATATTGATATTTCGAAGGCGATGGATAACCTTCGACCAATTGAAGAAAAACAGATAAATGGGTGCCCTTATTTCCCCCACAGTACACTTTTAGCCTCCAAGATATTCCGGAAAATAAGAGCGATTCTGAATAAATGGCTTTTCCATCAACCTCGGACTTGATGATCTCTAACTTCTCTGAAAATGCTGGAATAACCAATGCCGATGAATCGTAGGGGGGTATTAATGAGCTCTGGAAGGTGTCATTTACTACTGGAATAGTTGATAGTTCGCGATAACGTTCTTCTCGGCAGTCGGCGTTCAAACATTTGTGCTCTTTCTCGACGATTTCAAGCACAGTTTTGCTTTTTTTGACGACTTCAACTCGGGACGATACTTTGAGATGTGTTTGCAAATCATGAACTGTATCGCGAATGCGAGCCAACTCTTCATCAATGTTTCGTGCAAAATTCTCGAGAATCGAAACTTTAGCTCCAGCTTGCAAGTCAACACTTTCATTCGCTGCCCGTAGAACAGCTTCGTGTTTTTGATGTTGTTTTTCGGCCAGAGATTGGATGGCAAGGATTTGATTGCGTACTCGTTCTTTTGTTTCCGAATGCGACTTTAGAACTTGAAAAAGCGCCTTTATCTTTGACCATATAAGATCATGATGGGACTTATATACGGAGGACAGGTGCTGTAAAGGATGCGCCTTGTGCTATGTTTGTTTTTTTTTTGTTTTGTTTCGGTCTTCAGCGCTCCTCGGAATAATTAAATTACCTTGGAATCAAGAACAGCACAGTCCGAGCACAATGCATCGTTGCACTCGAGACAGAAATAAAACAGTGGGACATTATGCTCTTCACACAATGGGTCAGACTGGGAACCAACTAAGCCTGAGCTGTTTGGAGACAGGCGAATATGTGCGGCCATCGCGTCGCGCACATGCTATTTGTTGTTTTCGTGGTTGCCGTCAGAAACGAGACGAAAATGTTACTAACAGAAGCAAGTTCTTCCATGAACCGACATGCAACCAGCTTATTCGGAGACAAGAGAACGCGGCAATGAGGGCAATTTTGGCCGTGGGAGGCGAGCCATTTCTGGAAAAGACGCGTTTATACTTTAATTCAAGTCCTGGTTTCTTACGACAACGCAGGACTCGCAGCCTATCTTCGAGCAGGATGGACACATGACTGGACGAGTCAAGCTATCAAAGCAGATGTAGCACTTGAACATGTCGTCGAACTCGGGTGGAAGCTCCGGCTGGTGCACAGTCAAAGAGGACGACGCAGACATTTTCCGAGGCACTTTCCCTTTGAACTCTCATTCCGCAACCGCACGGAACGCAGAATGCACCCACATGTTAGCATCATAAAAAGTCTGCCTGATTCAAAGCTTCGCAGCCCTCAAGGATCAAATGGTGTTCTGGGCGACCCATCCTGGCACGCATTCCCGGGCTTGAGGGGTGTCAAATTACAAATATGGAACTCATGGAGATCTGATGTCATTTGACTGGTGATGACGGTGATGGCGGTGATATCTGTAAATGGCAACGCTTAAGAACCCCCTCCTTTCTTCACAAAAGTCACACTTCAATGAAAATTTCTGTGTTCGTTGCGATCTTGCTGGCCAATTCGGTTCTGGCCCAAAGCTGTGGCGCCGTGTATTCTCAATGCGGAGGCGTTAACTGGACCGGTCCTACTTGCTGCGTATCCGGAAGCGTTTGCTCGTACCAGAACGCATACTATTCCCAGTGCGTTGTGGGCACTGCATCTTCGACTGCCGCTGCGGCGTCTACTACCAAAGCCACCACTACGGCTGCATCTTCAACAGCCAAGTCTACAACGACCACCACGGCTGCTGCAACAACAGCTGCAGTCACATCAAAGGCAACCACTGCCGCGGCGTCCCCGACAACCAAAACTACAACCACCACAACCACAACCACGACCACGACCACAACCACAACCACCAAGGCGTCCACGACTGCTGCGGCTGCCACAACGACAGCAGCGGCCGCATCGACCACGGCGGCAAAAACAACGACAACCACGGCCGCTGCAGCCACGGCCACCTCCACAGCCTCGTACACTTGGGCCAACGTGGCGATCGGCGGCGGTGGGTTTGTGGCAGGAATCGCGTTCAGCCCGATCCAGAAGGACCTGATCTACGCGCGCACGGACATTGGCGGGTGCTACCGGTGGAATGCGGCCACGGGCCTGTGGGTGCAGCTGCTCAACTGGGTGTCTGCGGCCGACTGGAACAACCTCGGCGTCGACAGCATGGTGCCGGATCCCGTGAACGCGTGAGTGTGGCGCCGATGCACTTAATTTTTTAGTTTTCGCTTGTGCTTTGTGTTTTCTGACAATTCCCTTGTGCAGCAACCGCGTGTACATCCTTGTCGGCACGTACACAAACAGCTGGTCGCCGTCGAACGGCTATGTCTTCCGCAGCGACGACCAGGGCGCCACGTGGACGGTCAAGACGGCCCTGTCGTTCAAGGTGGGCGGCAACATGCCTGGGCGCGGCATGGGCGAGCGTCTGGCCGTGGACCCCAACAACAACAACATTGTGTACCTGGGTGCGCGCAGCGGCAACGGGCTGTGGAAGAGCACGGACGCCGGCGCCAGCTTCTCGCAGGTGTCGCAGTTCCCGGTGGTCGGCAGCTACCTGGAAGTGGCCGGCAGCGAGTACCAGGGCGACAAGATCGGCATTGTGTGGACCATCTTCGACAAGACGACCGGATCCAGCGGCGTCGGGTCGTCGACCGTGTACGTGGGCGCAGCAGAGAACACAACGCAGAGCATCTATGTCAGCAAGGACTCAGGGTCGACGTGGGCGGCGCTGGCGGGACAGCCGGTGGGCTTCCTGCCGATCCGCGCCAAGCTGGTCAACAAGATCCT
>JADHYT010000009.1:96232-179483 GCA_027604725.1 Entophlyctis luteolus | reverse complement strand
TGGAGGGGGCAGAAGGCATCAAAGTCAAGTATAAATTCTCAACTTATAAATCTCTCTTCAATTGGTCAAAACCAACAGGTATCCTATCCTGTATCCAGCTCTTGTTAGTAATCAGAAGGTGTTCAAGTTCCTCCTCAGAATACAGCAACAACACAGTACCCAAGACATCAAATCCCCAATCCTGAACTGCAAACAGGTCCCAGATCATCCGCATGATCATCTGGCAGGTCATTGGCCAGATCCAATGAAGATCTGGATCCAGTGCCAGATCCAGAGTAAAGATGAAAGAATCTGGATGTGAATAATTTTTTTTGAATTATATTTGGTTTTTTTCCTGAAGACTCAGAAGCAAAATATGAAACAAAAAAAACAAAAATCGATTTGCTAAATGATGCCCAGATACTTGCCAGATTATCCAACAGAATCTGGCTGAATCCGGCTGTGCCAGATAGGACGAAAAATCCTGCATTTTGGATCTGGCATCTGTCAGATTGATTTGCCAGATTTTTTTGAATCTGGAGCCTGCCAGATAGGATACAGACCTACTTGGCATTTTTTTTTACCTGGTAGATGCATTGCCAGATATTTTGCCAGATTTGCCAGATCCTGGATTGGATCAGGATACAAAAAAAAAAATTTTGCCAGATAGGATCCTGGATATGCACTGGGTACATATCTGGCAAACATACTATAGTGCAACATCAGCAAGCTTATTTACATTAAGACAAAGCTGCTTTGTGCACAGAATCAAAGGAGTCTGATCTTGGAGACTGTGGATTTGTTTGGGCAGAGTGGGACTGTGGACAATCACATAGGGGTTTGGAGAAAAAGTGTATAAGGTGGCCAGTTTCTGAGAGAGGACAACACATGACAAAATAAAAGTCTTCCTATCCCAAATCTGACAACTTGGGGATCCAACGGAGTTTTTTCTGATTCAGATATAAGGAATTCCACCAATGGCAGATATGATGATTATGCACCCTCAATGCTTTATGGAAAGGTTTTTAGAAACAAAAGACAATGAAAGAAAAATTTCTTGAAGAATATTGCCATTCCCATCTTGATATCCAATTGTCTGTGTGGCATTTGATTGGTGATGTAAGTAATTTCAAATAAATCCAAAATGAGCTCCGCTTACGGATCTCTGGCGCCATCATCCGCGTCGGCCGTTCCCCTTCCTCTGCCAGTTAATTCCGTGCTAAAAAACGGAACCCGTGTTTCCCTGGTTCAGGTAACACCTGAAATGCTCTCGAACGGAGCCACATTGGCTCGACTTCAAGCCCTTCTTAATCATGAGATTGAATGCGGCAACACCTATCCGCAAGAGTTTTCTCTTGACGAAGATTCATTCAAGGTTGGCTTGATCGTCTATTGGTTGACTAACAATTCGAATCTGGAGGCCTACTTCTTAAGCGCCGCTGCGTTCATGTTGAAGACACATGATAATCACATTGTCGGATCGTTTTATATCAAGCCGAACTACCCTGGAAGATGCTCGCACATTTGCAATGGCGGGTTCATTACAGCTTCCGAGTGGAGAGGGCAAGGCGTTGGGAAAATTATGGGGAAAGCCTTCATACAACTGGCACCACTGTTGGGATACAAAGCATCAGTATTTAATCTTGTCTTTGAGTGAGATTCTTTATTTGCATTCTTTGCTTTGACCGTCGTGCCAGGTCCAACATTCCCTCAGTAAATTTGTGGAGAAGTCTGGGCTTTTCTGAGATCGGACGCGTTCCAAAGGCGGGAAGACTTAAAGGATCTGACAAGCTTGTGGATGCCATTGTTTTTCACTATGATTTTGAATCTTAATAAGAACAATGCTTCATTTCCTACACACACCGGAGATTATGGTGTCGATACCTCCTTCAAATCCACGTTCAAATTTTCCGGACACAAAAGGGCAGCATGCTGTGAAGATCCACAACGTAAACACTCGTGAGGCCGTGGGCAATGAGGGCTTTTGCTGCAAAAGCCAGAATTCCTGCCGAAGGGTTAATTTGAACTGCCGACTACTGTTAATTGTATGTACCAAGCAAAACAAGCAGAATTATCTCCGCACAGAATTTTGCAACTAACAATTTTATGACCAACTCGCGCGCATCTGAGGCAGCAGTGCTCCCTCTGACAAGATCTGTCACACTCATCGAGGTTATATTTTACGCAGACCCAACGGCGCGCAAACCGGACAGTATTGCCTTCAGATCGACCCGACGTGTCGTTTTCTGTCAAATTTCGGGGCGATTCAGTTCGTGTTAGGTCTTCGCGTCCGAAAGGAAATAGCCCAGATACTGAAGGAATCCCGAAAGGAGGTTTCGTTTTTTCCAAGCTTGGTGGGTAGTCGGTTCGAATATTTAATTTATGCGTTGGAAAAGGAGACGTTGTACGTTCACGCTTCCGGCGTTGGGGCTCATTCTTTTCTGATAATTCGCGGCCTTTGCTACTCGGAATGTGACTGTGCGCAATTCGCGAGAGCATCGAAAAGCTTGAGGCCTCCATCCGTGCGGTGACAATGTCGGTCGATGCGCCAAGACCTTCCTTTCTGATAGGATCGATTGGATCTTTGTCTGAAACTTCCGTGGCAAAATCGGTTAACTCCATCGTATTGTACAGGTCCTGCTCGTTCGCACTGAGCTCCTGTATTTTTGAATTGCACTTTGAAGTCTTTTCCGAGATATCTTTCCGTCGAGATTCCAAAAAAGCCAAAACTGCGCGTCTTTCGGAGGCTGATGCCTGAAGCGCATTTGCGGTTGATGTAGCTAAATCAAGCTGCAGACCATGAAATGAGACAGAAGAACAAGACAGAACTAAATTAATAATAGAGGAAGAGCTACCATTTCTTTCGATTTCTGCATCGCTTCGAATGCTGCATCAAGTTGAGCGACATCTGAAACCAAAGCCCCGTTGAGTCGAGATATCTCTTCCTCAATATCTACGCGTTCTCGATTAAGCATCTGCTTCATAGCGAACTGTAATGCCAAGGGCAACGAGAACTGGTGGGACCGCTTCGATTGATTGACCAAAGGAAGTGAATGAGTGACTAATGCAGATGTGCTTAACGAAGCATTTATGCAATGGAGATGTTGTAACTGTGGTGGCTGCGACGTGGAATCGGGTATTTGAAAGAAAAGAGGATCAGGCTGCTGTTTTTGATGCTGTTGCTGGTGTTGCTGGTGTTGCTGCAGCTGAAGCTGTTGAAGCTGACGCTGTTGGTGCTGTTGCAGTTGGCGCAGCAGTGAGACTATTTCGGCCGTGTCCCCATTCATCATTTTGAGCCTACTTACAAAAGGAACAAACACCAAGCTTACGCCGTTATCAAACATGCGCTTGCACTGCACCCACATAGTAGCACATATGAGCATCAGCTCCTACTGCGTGCATGAGAACATAAGCGGATGCGCTGCATAGTTGGGGTAGATTAGGCTACGGTGTCGCATTTGCCGCCTTATCCCACAAATCCCCGAAATCAATTGGAAATCAACCAGCTTGAAATTCAGTTTCCTCTCTGAAGGACAAAACGAAAACACACTGAAATGGCGCATCTCGACTTCGAACTCGACATCGACAACCTCAAGCACGCCGCCACCATCTCGCGCGGCCTTTCGCTGGATGCCGTTGCCGCATGCAAGTCTGGTACGTCTACCAGAGTCCTCCTGATTGCACATTCTCTTTTTGACTGTTCGTTCATTCGTCAAGGCCACCTGGGACTTCCTCTTGGTTGTGCCGATATTGGGGCTGTCCTCTTCGGTAACCTTCTGAGTTATGTTCCCGAACACGACAAATGGGTGAACCGCGATCGGTAACTTTATTACTTTCGTGTGACTAATGACTAAATCACATCCAAGTTTCGTGCTGTCTGCAGGGCATGGAAGGTATCTGACCGAAGGTTGATCCAATTGAACTTAGGAGTTATCAGCATGTTCTTGTACTCGTGGTTGCACCTCGCTGGTTACAAGGTTTCCCTCGATGACGTGAAATCGTATGTTCTTTTTTTTTAACGTGTTTTTTTACTAATTTCTCTTCAAGTTTCCGGAAACTTGGCTCTATCACCCCGGGACATCCTGAATTCAATGAAACCCCAGGCGTGGAAGCGACTACTGGGCCACTTGGAACTGGAATCTCGTCAGCTGTTGGCATTGCTTGCGGTCAAAAATTGGCCGAAGCTAAGTTCAACACTGCTGACCATACCATCTTTGATGCAAAGACCGTGGTTCTCGCTGGTGATGGTTGCATGCAGGAAGGTGTTTCGCATGAAGCTTGTAGCTTTGCTGGACATGAAGGACTCGACAATCTGATTGTCATTTACGACGCGAATGAGGTGATAACGCGGATAAAAACGTGCATGAAAATTGTGATAACACGATTCCCAGGTTACCCTCGATGCTATGGCCAGCAAAACACAGTCTGAAGACACCGCTGCACGCTTCCGCGCATACGGTTGGGATGTCGTAACTGTCCACGGACACGACGTTACAGCTTTCGCTCATGTGAGAGTGAATTGTCTTAAACTGTCTCTCGTGTAACATTTTGCACGTCAGGCGTACGGCCTCGCGCACAAGAGTAACAATGGACGCCCGAAGTTGATCATTATCAAGACTGTTATCGGTTACGGTATCAAAGAAGTGCAGGGAACTAACAAAGCGCACGGAGAGGGTGGTATTAAATTCATCGCTGAAGCCAAGGCGTCGCTGGGTCTGGACGGCGCAGCATCTTTTGTTGTGACCGAGCAAGTCAAGGAATTCTTCTCAAAGCGTCGTGCCAAGTTGACTGCTGCTTACACGGAATGGCTTTCCACTTACAACGCGTGGAAGGCAGCAAATCCAGAGTTAGCAACGACTTTGGAATCTGCAATCAACAAGCCCAAGAAGGCGGATGTTTCCAAGTTCTTAAGTTCCGTTCCTGAGTTTGGTCCTGCTGAAATTGCTACTCGGAAAGCCAGTGAAGCTGTTCTTCAAGAGGCTGCTAAGTTTGATGAGCTGCTTCTTTCCGGAAGTGCTGATCTGCATGGCTCCACATTGAACTACATTAAAGGTGTCGGAGACTTCAGCAGAGAGAACCGTGCGGGTCGCAACTTCTACTTTGGAATTCGTGAATTTGGAATGGGCTGTATTGTTAACGGGGTTTGAACCGCCGATGCTCTGTTTGTTCATTAAGCTCTGCTGTTAGATTGCATACCACGGTATTTTCCGTCCTTCTGGTGCAACCTTCTTCACTTTCTCCGATTTCTTGCGTCCTGCTATTCGTCTGGGAGCGCTTGCGCATTTGCCGTACTTCCACATTTTCACTCATGATTCCATCGGTGTCGGTGAAGACGGTCCAACTCACCAGCCGATTGAAACTCTGGCTGCTTGCAGAGCGACTCCTAACTGCGACGTTATTCGGTGCGGTAGATTGAATAGTCAAACCCGTGCTCATACTTTTCTATAGTCCTGCCGATCCGGAAGAAACTGTTGGTGCATATGCCGCTGCCTTGGAGAACAATGGAGGCCCGACATTGCTTATTTTGTCCCGTCAGAATGTGCCAAACTTGAGTTTCATTCCCGTTCAAACGAGACGCGAAGGTGTGCTCAAGGGAGGATACATCGCAGTGAAGGAGACTGCTGAACTTAAGGCTATTGTGATCTCGTGCGGCGCTGAACTCCAGCTTGCGGTCAAAGCTGCGGCAGCCGTTGGACCGCACGTTCGTGTCGTTTCCCTTCCTTCATTCAAACGTTTCGATGCTCAAAGCACCGAGTACAAGGAATCCGTTCTTCCTTCATCTGTTCGTGCTCGCGTTGCTGTTGAAGCGGGAGTGAGCCAATCTTGGTGGAAGTACGTGGGCATTGATGGAGAGATTGTGGGCATTGATCGATTTGGAGCATCGGGTCCTGCGCCGCAAGTGTTCACGCTTCTTGGTGTGACTGCGGAAAAAGTCGCGGATGCTCTCAAACGCGTTACAGCTTAAGAAGGGAAATCGATTTCACTTTTCGTTCTTGCGTTTTGTTTCTTTTTTGGCGATGCCCAAGCAAACAAAGGGACGTTACTTTGCTCCCCGTCGTTGCATTCCAGCCAGACGAAGAGCAGCTTGCGCGTGTTTGTTCCCCTTGGTGTGTTTTGTCGTCACGTCCATCACGCTGGTATGCGTCATGTCCCCGCCACGACTTGGGTTTCAAAATCCAACGCGAGTGTACCATGCGAATTCAAATCAAACGGCAGACAACTCTATTGACTGGGACCTCACGTATTTCGTAGATTACTTAAATGGAGAGTATGGAAGACTGAACAGCAGCGAGTACGTGTTGTATTCTTTTTTATCTAGTCACATCCCTCTTCCCCAGCCTTTTTGGCGGTTCTCTCACGAAATCTTTTGGTATCTTTGATGTGAGGGCCACTTGGAAACGCATCTATGAACATGCTCGCCATTTGCGGCCTGCGGACTTTATTCTTCCCCTTAAATATCAATCCGACGGATGTTGGATTGATTTCGTGAAGCTCACACGAACTATTCGCGCAGCCTCTATTTTGCACACCATTATTCACGACCGTCCTGACTTACATCAGTTTCTCTTTGACCCAACAATGATACCGACCAAAAACCGATTGAAGTCTTCATTTGAAATACAGATCGCGAGTCAGGAGGCGGCCAACTTGATCAAGAGGCTTGACAAACATATTTTCCCATGGATCTGGCCTCAATACGAGACCGTGCACGAAATGCAAGGGAAGTTTCAACAAAGCCCAGAACTGTCGGGTATTGTCATAAGCTTTGGAGACTCAGAAGCCCGCAACGGATTTTTGTCCATAACTGCTCTCCGTCATGTTTTAAATTGTTCATTGCCTATTGAATTAATGTATGCGGGCAATGACGACCTGTCAAAAGAGTATAGAGACGCAGTTGTTAGGGAGTTTCGTGATGTTCGACTAGTTAATTTACAAGAAATTTTCCCAATGGAACTTTCTCGATTTTACGGCTGGTCAATCAAGCCATATGCAATTTTAGCTTCATCTTTCAGTCGCGTCTTATTCGTGGATGCAGATGTACTATTTTTTAAGGATCCCGCGAAAGTAATTTTTGAACGCTCAAAGCTCTTCAAACAGTATGGTGTGTTATTCTATCATGATCGAAGTATCGAAGGTGGACTGGCAGCACGACATACTCGAGACTGGATTTTAGCAGCTTTGGCGCCGCCAAGTTCGGGAGAGGAGTTTTCGGCAGGAACGCCACCTCCGTCGAGAACGTTTCAAAGCCTTCGGATTGCCAAAGGACGCACACGGCATGAGCTTGAATCTGGTGTTATTGCATTCGACAAGACGCGTTCGGGCGTGCTGCGCTCACTGCTTGTCGCATGCCTGCTCAACTCAAGCGCGTTGCGGAAAGGAGTGTATGCACGCGTTTGGGGGGACAAGGAAACTTTTTGGATGGCAATGGAACTCGTGCGTGCACCGTATGCTTTTTCCCCGACATTCGCCGGAGCGCTAGGTTACCAGTCAGAGCGCGTCGGAATGTTTGGTTCAGCGGGACATTCTGGCCTGCACGGCGGGACGCGAATTTGCGGGAGCATGTTCCATGTGGATGAAGAACTTGATCCGTTTTGGTGGAATGGTGGTGTGCTGCTCGTGAAGCGCGCGAGCGCCACGCTGCGGATGCGTTATGAGCAATATGCAGTGGACTCGGAATGGGGCTCAGACGCGTGGGACTGGGAAAGCGAGGCACGTATGCAGCCGTTCTGCTTCTGGCCGAGTCATGCCGGTACGGAGGTCAGGATGCTTGAACAGCCGCTGCGCGAAGTAGTATCGTCCCTGATTCGCCATGATGAGAGCTGGGCCAAAAAAAAAAATCATTGAGAACCAAAAAATTCATGTCCACAAAGGTCACCCCTGCGACGCCAACTGCCGCGGTATCCGCACAGACAGCTACACCCGCAGGAGGTGATTCCGTGACTGAGGTGCAGCTCAGCGAATGGGCTCGTATGATCTCCATGGGGTCTCCGGGTATTCCCACAGTCGGACTCGAAAAGAGTAAGGTCGGCTACCTGGTTGGCCGACACAAAGAGTGCGATATCATTGTGGACCGTGCTCAGCTATCAAAACGGCATTGTCTTGTTTTTCAGGTGCGGTGCCGCTGTTAAATGCTGTATTAATCGTTTCGTAGGAAGTACTTGTGACTGCTGATGGAAATATTGCAACGGCTTTTATCGAAGACCTTAGCTCGAATGGTACATGGGTCAATCGTAAAAGGCTCGAAAAGGGTAAAAGGCACAAACTTTGCGATGGGGACGAAATTCTACTTCTCAACCCAAAAGACGCTTCTTTCGAACCTTGTATGTTTTTGCATTGGTTGGTTGCGTTTTGATACTTTGAGGCAGTCTGGATTTTCAAGTTGCCCAGTGCTCGCGCAGCAAACTCATTTGCAGAAGACTACGTTATTGAATCCCATCTTGGCAGCGGCAACTTTGCGTCCGTAGAGCTAGCCGTTCACAAAGCTACAGGGAGCAAACATGCAGTGAAAATAATTGACAAAAAGCTTTTTGCTGGGAATGAAAAGATGATTCAGAACATTCAGCAGGAGATTGAAATTCTCATGACCGTCAACCACGTTCGTGCATTCGAAATTGACAATCATGTTTTGTTAAGCTTCCTTTGGATCAGCCGTGCATCATCAACATCGGATCAGTTTATGATTTGCCGCATTCGATAAATATTGTGATGGAGCAAGCGAAAGGTGGTGAACTGTTTGATCGGATTATCGAGCGCGTCAAGTTTACCGAGCATGAATCTCGGATTTTGATGACCCAGCTATTGGGTGCTCTGGACTACCTGCACAAACGGAGTATCGTACATCGTGATTTGAAGCCCGAGGTAATGTGTTTATTCATTTGGAAAAAGTTTTGTGATAAATTCTGTATGCAGAATATTCTGCTTGTTTCGCAAGACAAGAATGATCTGCGCATTAAAATCAGCGATTTTGGGCTTGCCAAGCTGCTCCCGAGTCATGATTTTTTGAAGTGACATATCATCTTTCTTAAACACAAAGCTGATGATATTTCAAAGGACACTTTGCGGAACACCAAACTATGTCGCTCCCGAAGTTTTGAAGCCTGCGGCAGGTCGTGGTACAAAATCAGCGGATTCACGTGCTTATGGAAGCGCTGTAGATCTGTGGAGTTGTGGAGTTATCATGTACATATGGTACCGGTTTTGTTTTTTTTTTGTTTTTTTTTTGTTTTTATTCACTGTTCTAACATTTGGTTCCACAGTTTGGTGGGTCAACCGCCGTTTTCAGATGAGTTAGCTCCTCCAAGTATGATGGATCAGATTAAACAAGGGAAGTACTCTTTTCCATCACCTTGGTGGGATGATATTTCCAAGGAAGGCAAGTTGTTTTATTGCCCTTCACAAGCCCATTAACTCATTATCGCAGCTATCGATCTTATTAAAAAGCTGATAATTGTTGATCCGGATGCTCGCTTGACTGCGTCGCAAGCGCTTGCGCATGATTGGTTTCACAAAGACGCAACTGCTGCAAAGGCCGTGCAAGATGATCCAGCCATTATGCAACTTCCTGTCACGGATGAAAAATACGGTTTTGTGAAATATGACACGAAGTTCGTTGACGCGAGTAAGGTGCGGTCTGCGGTTGCAAGCTTGGGTTCCAACGGCCGTGGGAAGCGGGTAGACGGTGGAGGCGGTGTCGGCAGTGCGACGGCAACGCCACCGTCGAAGTCTCGAGGAGCCGCGAAAGACCAGGACAAGCAAGGCGAGGGGTCGTCGGCTGCTACACCCAAAAAAAAGCGAGTGGCGAAAAGTCTGGATGTGACACCGGTAAAAGTGTCGAACGGTGATTTGACCCCGGATGGTAAAAAAAGGAAAGTAGACGCTGGCGACAGTGACGATGGATTTTGACAGATATTTTGGGAATTTTATTTTTTTCTTGATTGTTGCCGACCATGTCTTCGAAGGTGTCCTCCAGCAAAGGGAAGTCTGGGCAATCGAAGCAGCGACAAAGGCACCAGAACACATACGCATTCAAGGCAGACAAGTACTCATCGAAGCAGGCAGAAATCTCCGCTTTGCCTGTTCAAGGCCTCTGCAGCCGCTGCGCGGACATCATCAGCTGGAGGTATCTTGTAGCCAGCACTTGAATTCTGAATGTAATCCTGTTTGGCAGAAAGCGAATGGGCCAATACAAGCCGCTGACGGTGCCAAAGAAATGGTGAGCCGGTTTGCGCACCGTCAACCAACTGATTTCATCAAAGCGTCGCCTGCTCACAAAAAACGGTGAAAGATGCATACCACATATTATGTCACAACTGTGCGTTATCGAAGAATGTTTGTGCAAAATGCCAAGAGGCGGCAGATATTGTACCCAGGTAAAATAATTTTTTTCGTGCCGACACAATCAAATGTTCCACAGTTCAGCAGTTAAGACCCCAGCAGAACTGTTGACAGAAAAGCAAAATGAGGAGAGGCTGATGGGGTTGATGAGTGAGCGGCAACGGCGCAGCTACCTCCGAAAGCTGGAACGAGGTGACAGCGATGGAGCTGCGCGGATTGCTGAGCAAGTAACTGTGTCTGCCGCAAACGAAGCTAGCGACGACGGATTAAGCGACTTTGAGGACTTCGACGATGGGTTCATGAGCGACGACGAATGAGTGTAAAAACGAACACGTCAACATTCTGTTTCATGGGATGTCCTTCGAAGAAAACAGGCCACAGATCGCCTTGGAAATGCAAGGAGTTTCGGGCCGCATAATTCAATGATGCGCCGAGCTTGTTCAGATTCGTTGCATACGTGCGTCGAGGGAAGTGGAAGAAAAGAAACAAAACTCGGCAAATGCGGGGCTCGGCCTTGCCGCCGCGTGCAGCTTCCGTCCTGCACAGGCCTCTGCTCTTTGCATCCTTGCCACGTGCATGTCGCGTCCCGACCTTATTGCGCGGCTACACCGCCGAGTGTGCGCGTGCCATTGCCTCCTCCTCAGCGCTTACATGCTCAGTGCCAGTTCCGTCCTCGTCCCGTCCGAACAGTGATCTCGCCACTGGTGCGCGGTTCGACAGAAGTATCGACGAAGAATTAGAAGTCCGGAGGCGGTTTATTTCGGCCCTGGAGTCCGCTGAAACCACTGGAGGGCAAATTGCACTACTTCTCGAAACAATTCCCAGATGGATTCTCAAGAAGACCTCCCATTCCCAATGGGATATGATTGCCCAACGGCTTCATCCTTTCTGGAAATATCACGTACCTCCGAATGCTGCCAGCGCTGAAACTGCCCGATTCCTCATGACTGGCATTCTGCAAACGGTTATTGTAAACAAAAAAATCGAAATACGCGATTGCTATCCGTTGATTTCTGCCTGGATACATGCTATAGTGTATTCAGGAACGATCACTGACGTGAAGCACGTTCATCGCGTTCTTTCTACCATCGTGCAATTTGGTGCAGACGACGTTCAGATTCGAAATGCATATCTTACTATGGCACTTCATTTAAGCAAGAGAAATCCGTTTCTTGGTTTGTTTCGATGATTGAAGTACCCGATGTGTTGTGACATTTTTCCTGTTTAGCTTGGGATACTGTGAAGTACGGTTCTCAGCTAGTTTCTGATTTCCAACGCAAAACTTTGCTTAATATTCAAACTAAGCCTTTCAACGATCCTGTAATTCGGGCCAAGGAAAGGAAAACGCTAAATGTCTTAACACGAACACGAATATTGATTGGCTTGAGCTGGATACCCGTTCGCGCTGTATTTCAATGTCCGAAAGCTTTTGCAGTAGTGAAGGAAATCATTGAGTTGGACGAAAAAGAAGGAAATCCAATTGGAGACCTTGCTTTTAATGTGATGGCAAAGAATAGTCTCCGGGCTGCAGTGAAAGTAAGTGGAAACGAAAACTCTAATTCGAACGAAGGAGAAGTGATTTATTCGACAACTGGAATTCGCGAATTTTTGCAATTTGCTTGCAACGATCGAAATTGGACCATCACCTCGGCAGGGTACGGAGCGTTGATCCACAATGCATGCCGCTGTCAGGATCAAGAGTTGGCTACCGAACTGTTCGAAAAATCTTTGAAATCGAATATTTATTTTGACTCAAGAGATTCCCAACTTATAGTTTTGGAATGTGGGAGGTTTGGATTCTACAATTTAGCAAAGCATGTGTACGAAAGGTTCGTTGCACGCCCGGCAATCGAATTGGAATCGACAGATGCAGAAAAACGAGATCTTTCCGAGAGATTCTTCTCATCTCAGGCTGCGTCATTTTTCCCAATTCCAGATGAATTTACGCAAATGCTTGCCAATGTTCCAGATGATGATCTTCTGAATTGGTCCGTGAGTTCGCAGCAAATGGCCATTGGACATTTACTGAGAAAGTTCCGTGAAGCCGATGCGTTGCGATTTTTTGGATTGATGAAAAAATCCAAAGAGTCTTTGGCATGTTTGGATTTCATACGAAATGCTACAACATCAGATGACGGATCACCAAAATTGGGTAAATCTATAAAGGAAACATTCGGCCACTTAGAGTACACTTTCAACCGCATTCTTTACAGTTTGGCGAGGCTATCAAAATTTGAAGCATGTATGTCCATTTATAAAGATTCAGCAGATTGGCATTTCAGAATTACGCAAGAAACTTGTACGGTGCTGATCACAGCTTTCGCTTACAGACACCCAATCGAAGGAAACAGATTTTTGGAAGATTTGGAGGCTCCATCTCTTTTGAAACCCGCTGGGGAGTTGGCCGATGTATACACATATACTGCACTAATAAGCACACATATTCACGCCGGCCGTCTGGACCATGCCATTGAGTTGCTGCAAAGAATGAAAGCAAAAGGTGTATCGCCCAATACGGCTACTCTCAACATAATTCTTCAAGGGCTGTGTCTTGCAAATCGATTGGACGACGCTGTTCGGTTTTTAGGGCGCATGGAACGGGCAAATTGCCCGCCAGATGTAACTTCTTTCAACACAGTCATTAACGCTATGCTCAAACGTAGCCAATGGTCGAAGGCACGGGCGCTTGCAACAAAAATGGAAAAACTCGGAATTGAGTGGGAGTTGCCTACTTTTAACATTTGGATCAATGCACATATTCGACGAGAAGGCGGCGATCCTTCGGAAGCTGTTCGATTGTACAACGAAATGCAACGAGCACCTTATTTTTACAAGCCAAGCTCAAGCACTTATGACACTCAATTGTATAACTATGTTCTCAGTCGCAAATGGAACGAAGCAGAGAAGCTTCTCAGACGAATGTACGGCGCAGGACAAACTGACAAAGAATCGGCAAGAAGTAAGAGCGAGACTCTTAACAAACGCACACACGATCCTTTTAAATTGAGTAAAGTGGAGTCGTTTTCCATGGCGAAGTCTTACCGCATCCTGATCACGGGATTGACTCATTCTCAGAAACTCGACCGTGCAATGAGGCTATATCGAGAGCTTCTGCTGGAAATGCGAAAATTTCCATCGCAGCATAGCTTTTCATCTATCCGCGGCGCACTGATCCGTTGTGCTGCATATCATGGGAATATTGAGGTCTGCCACGAGGTGTATAACGACCACGTTATGCTTGAGGGTGCGTCGGCAGTCACTGATGCAATTAATAGCGGCATGATCAAAGTATACTCAAACCTCAAAGACATAGGAAGTGCTATTGCGTGGGCAGATAAAATTATACCTGGCTCTGGAACAGGCGTTGCTACGCTTTCGGGTGCGCGTGGATGGGACAAACGCGTCAAGTCAGTAACAACTGGGAATATTGCTTTCGGACGAGGGTGCACGTATGCGCTTATGCTTGCTCATGCTGCCGTGGGCAATATGAACACGGTTGTGGCGGTTCATGAGCAAATCAAACGACTAGAAGCATGGGGTATTGTGAACGTCCGAGAAGAACGTCCTGCTGGCCCGTTTCATTCAATCAACGAAGCAAATGTATTAATAGAATGCTATGGGCTGCTGCGCCGAGGTGAACTAGCTTTGAACGTGTGGGACGCGATCTGGAAGAATGATTCGCAAAATGCTTCTAGTTTCCCAGTGCCACGTGGTCCAGCCTCGCTCTCATCGCTTGGACTGACAGAAATATTTGGTGTCGACCGCGTTACAGTATCAAACATCTTGGACGCTCTGTCCTTCTCCAATATGTCCGGCAGAATCGACGGCTTGTGGAACCTGCTTCGGAGCTGCTTTCCACTTGATTTAAACAATTATATTTCATACGCGGAAGCTTTGGCTCGTCGGGATGATGTCGATAAGTGTGTGGAATTTGTTGAGCAAGAGATAATTCGAGGCTTACATGGGCAAATTATCACACCGAAAGTGTATTGGTCTGTTATTCTTGCAAATACATCTTGCCAAGAGAGAATTTGGGGACTCATGAACAGGTACCATCCGCACTTCGAGGACGAAATACGAGAGGAGGTTCGGAAGAAAGAAAAGTTGCCAAAAATAAATCAACAATTTTGATCATTATGGTTTAATTGCCTCAACCGTCATTTTCAGAACTGGATCCTGACTCTGACGACCCTGTTGCAGAAGATGATTGTGACGATCGGCCAGAAGATTCGGATGAATCAGAATCTTCGGAGCCAGAATCATTCCCACCGTCGCCTTCAGAAGTTATTAAATCATCGTCGCCTTCAAAATCAGCATCGTCTGGGAGAAGCCCCGAAGCTTTCGCTTGCTTCAACAGCACTGCAAATTTGGGATCTAAAACACCGTTCGGACTTGCTTTCTTTAGTTTTTTCAAAGAAGCAATAATTAGCTTCGCAGCTTTAGAAAGCGATTTTTTGGATTTCGGTTTGTGCTGAAGCTGCTGTAACTGGGACTTTGCAGCCGCGGGTCCATTCGGCAGTGGCTTTATCGACAGTGATTGGTCAGAGGATGTGGGAGTTTTCGGAGGAACTTGAAAACCACCAGTACCGGCACTGGAACCAATTGGTGAACCTAACACTGCTTGTGGATACGAAGCAATCTGCGGCGTTGCCAATGTCCCAGACAAATTTAAGGACACAGTTTGCTGGGGCGCGGCATGACCACCAACCGCAGTCGCAGCAACTGCGGCAGCTTGCGCACCGAATGCCGGCGCTGGACTTCCACCACCATACGTCTGGTAGTTAATGAGAGCTTGAGTTGGAACATTTGCAAGGCTGCGCTTCACAACGTTACTGGCTGCCTCGTCATCAAGCCGTCTTCGACGTCGGATCTCAAAGTCCTCAACCGTGCACGGCACGAAGTACGAAGACATCATCAGACGCATGATATTCGTGCGGCCAAAAGGTGGAAGGAGGGATGCGTGGACTGGGTTGGGAGGTGGAGGGTAAGAGTTGCTGGTGGCGTTGTTGGTAGCTCGTGCAAGACTCGCGGAAGTTGCACCTGCACCGACTTGACCAGGCACTAATGTTTCGGGCTCTGTACTGGACGTCTGCGAAGCAACGAACGCGTTGGTTGTGAAATTCGTGACGCGTTTTGGAGGCGGGCGAATCTATTTTTTCGTTGGCATTAGAATGAGAAACAAAAACACGAAGGGAGAAGTCACGCAAGTCCAAGAAGTAGTAGAGAGCCAGAAGCAACTCTTGGCGCAGCCTAGCATATTCTTACCTTTACAGAATCCACAATAGTTGTCCCGGCCCCGGCGTTGTTCGAGGGTGCAGGGCTCGAACTTGTTGAACTTGACAAAACACCTGCCGCTAAAACCGCGTGGTGGTTGGAGCTTCCGTTTTCAGGAATGGCAGATTCGGCAAGGCTCGGAGTTTCCATGTTGCCGACTGGCGCAAACAGATTCGCGGCCGCAGAAGCCAGCCCAGCATCGTTGGAGCGCCAGTTTGCAAAAACGGCCATAACCTTGTGCTCGTGCTCACCGATTTCCTGGCATATAGTGTGGATCTTTTTCTAACAGATTAGGCAGCTCTTACTTTCCTTAGACTTACTGCTTCCGAAGAAGGCATGGGGTTCAGATCGTAGTACGACCGCAGAATCCGCATTTGGTCGGAGCGGAGCTGCTGTTGCTGCGGCGGATGCTGTTGGGGATGCAGCAGTGTCGTCACTGGCCCCAGGATGTGGCCAACGTCCATCGGGAAGCGCTCTTTTCTCTCTTCTCAACAAACCTTCACCGACCGTCAGACGTCCCGAAACATAAACAAAGACAACCAACCACCCGCGCGAGCATCTAAACAGCAACGAACACGACACTCCACCTGCCCTGCTTTATCTTTTCGCAGACGTCGGAGCATTCATGCGTCCGCCTCCGTTCACGCCGCCACGGGGGGGCCTGTTTCCTGCTTGCGAGCTGCCCGAGTGCCCGAACGGGTTTCCTGTAAACTGCCGACGTGGCGGTGCTCTTGGTTGTTCTTGTACCGCAGGCATTTCTTGCTCCCGCACTTGCATTTGCAAAGCTTCTATCTCTTCAGGAGGCAGCAAATCGTCTCCCACTTCAACGATTTCCGTCAGAGTCTCATTTGACAATCTTCCATCACTCATACTGGTGCCATACGCATTTGTGCCCATCGTAGCCAACACGACACGCTCCGATCCATCTTCAACATCATTCTTCGCAACTTGGGAAGCCGCCAGCTCCTTGGTTGCTTGGATCTGCTGGATTTCTTTTTTCTTCGCAGACAAACTTGGAAGTCCTTTGAGCCATGCACGACGGTTTACAGCATACTCCGTCGATTTACCAATATCAGGATGTTTTGCCTCATAATCGTCAATATTTGTATACTCAGGCATATACAATCCTGGCAAAAGATGTGCGCTGTTGTGAGCCACCCATACTTTCATAAGAGGTTTCGCCAGGGCGGGGTTCAACACCCGCTCTTCGAGAGAAGCAGACGAAGCATTTCTTTCGCCTTTCTGCACTCCATTGAACAGAAGACTGGACTCGTTGAGTGTATGCGTGCAGTATATGCCTTTTGGCAAAACGAAGAGACGGAATGCAATCCAGAATGCAAAAGTCAGAAAAGGTAACGGAGCCAGAATCATCCACTGCAGAAGATTTGCACTCGCATTCGCACCGCTTTTGTTCGCAGCATATACCACAAATAAAGTGAGAAGTTGATAGAACCCGGTAGAAAAAGCAATCAGATTGAATATCTTCAGGAAGTACATCCCGTGAGACTCATTTTTGATTTCGTATACATACTAAAATATGTCAGAAAGCGAGTATTCAACCAAAACTAAGCGAACCATTAATTGGTACTTCATAACCACGAATGCAAGACCAAAAAAGAGCGCAGAGAAAAGCATGATAATCGGTGCGATAACCGAAAACGACAAGGCAATCGTAAACACAATCATCAGTGTTCCATAAATCTGTGGGTGCCATGAGTAAAAAGCAGTAGCGAGGAGAATAAATTACTCGGGTGAAGTCAAATGACGGTGGCTTATTCAATTCAAAAGCTTCACGAGGAGAGAGACGGAAGAGCTTGCGTCTCACGAAATTCATAACAAGAGGAACACCTTGAATTATTTCGATACCGTATCCAGAGTAGTATGTAGCAAGCAGAGTCACATAGTAATTAGAATTCTGTTCAAGATAATTAGCTTTCACAACCAATAAAAGCCAACAAACCGTAGCAAGCCCAGTGATCGCATTCGTGACTTTGTATTTGAAATCGTCCGTGATGGAAACACCGGCTGGAAGGGATCGGCTGTATGCCGACCACAAAGCGGAGACTAAAGTGTACAGAAATATTTGTACCATATAATACAAAAATAGCTTGTTCACAACAGAACGTTCGACTCCGGCATGTGATTTGGCGCCTTGAAGGATCGTTGTGTAACGCAACGCCATAGGCAGCAAAAAGTTCAGAATTGCTTGCAGAACCGGAACCAGGAAGGATTGCAAAAACTGCGTAGCCTTAGGGTTTGCGGAGAGCCATGCCACAACAGTGGCATTCCCCGAGAAGACAGTTGCCAAGTTGGTGAGCGATGAAACGATACCAGCCACAACCACCCATCCTACTGAAATTCCAACTGTCAATCCAATTGCAAGCATTCGACGAGTGTATCTCGTAGCACTCAGGATGCCAATATTTTCCCATATTATATCTTCAAACCGAGGTGACAGTTTCAAATTCATCGACTCCAAATTCTTCCATCCTTTCTTCTTGAAATCGAAAATTTGATTCACACTGAAAGATTCAGCAGCTTGGTTCGATTGAATAACGTTGTTGTATGAAATAAATCCACTCGAGTTAACGGTGAGTGTCGATTGAGGCTGGCAACGGATTTTGTAAATTTGCTCCTCCAGACTGTGAAGCTCCTTCCCCAGAAAGGTGATTGCGTCCACAGTCCCCGTCATGCCATGAATTGCATCCGTTCCAATATTCAAAGTTGGGCGACGCTTCGGCAAATGTTCTGGATCAGCCAAATACTTCGCAAGAACTTTTTCCATTTTCCTTGTAGCAGCCTCATGATCCGCAACCAGTTTGGCCAAATGGGGAACGTTTCGATTGACAACAACTTGGGCAGGAGCGGCAAGACCCAACTCCGGCCGAGATTTCATAAATCTGAACAAACTCTCATCGGACCGCAGTCGATCAGGAAGGTCGGTAACCAGCAAAGATCTACAGTTTAACTTAACAATCCAGCAAAAATAGCTAATAGCACACCTATTCACCATGGACTTTTGATATCCCTCGCTTTCGAAATATTGCTTGCGGAACGTGCTGTACACTACAAACAATCGGAATAGCATAACTGCCGAAATTTGTTTAGATAAGAAATCAACACTTAAGCTTACAGTAGACAAATAACGAAAAAACCCAGGCAAGCGCTGTCGGGAGCCAATACCATTTACTCGAAACGTCGATTTGATTGATGGATAAAACATTCAAAGACGAATCAAAAATGACGGTGATATTGGTATTATCGATGTCCGTTCTTCTCCGCAAAGCAGCAGCAGTTGTTGTTGCAGTGCCTGAGGCACCGTCCACAGTTGCGGTGGCGGTCACAGCGATCTGCGTGCTACTTACTGTTGCAGAGGCAACTGCGATTGCAGTAGTTGTCGCTGCTGTGGTCGCGACGTCGGAGGCATTGCTAACGGCAGCGTTGAGTTCGGTTTGATTTACTCCAGTGTCTGCCGCCTGGCCTACTATTCTTTCAAAATTTGCATTGATCGCCATGTACGGAATTCCTTCGGGGTTGCATGTTGATTTAAAAGCCGGATAGCTGTGCAAAGAAACATACCCAGCAAGGACATGCAGCAAAAGAGAACGAAGCAATATTTGACGAACTTAAGAAAGATTACTGCGTCGAAGCCCAGCGATCTGAAGTTTTTGACCGAATCTTCCGTTGCGACAGGTTTGATCCAAGCCGTCGGGGTCGCATCCAGAGGAGGAGGCCGTTTGCTGAGATTTCAGGTCAATCAGCATCTCCAGCACAACGAACTCACTCTTCATCAAAGAATTTGAGTTTTGGTTGATACACAACCTTGTTCGATGGGCGCAGTATAGAAAAGCCAACCATGCATCCTGCCGGTGAAATGCCGTATATGACGATTCATCTCAAGCCCAAACGGATAACAAAAGAGTGAAGATCAACGCATACCGATGACAATGAGCAGATGCAGGGCGAAGACAGTTAGGACTCCGACTATGGAGTAATCACCATCTGCAGTCGTCATAACTGCGGCAACCTTTTTTCTTGGGACCAAATTTTTTGGTGGTTCGAACTCTCAATCATATCACAAGGCCAAACTGAGCTTGAAACTCGCAGTTTGATACTCCAACAACCAAAAGCACTGCTAGCTGTCAGTTTCAGCTTTGTCTGTCAAATTTAATTACCGATTTGGAAAGGTTGCATAAACTCCTAAGTTCATGTGCCCAACTCTATGCGACTTGCGCATCTTTATTTGGTGTTCGACAGTCTAAACAATGTCCAAATAACTGTTGGCAACGATTTCTGATTCGTACCATAAATAGAATGTAATTCCATTCAGACTTGCCGTTGAAGCAACAATAAGCGGAAACAAGAAATAGTTAAAGGTAGATAGTGATTAAACCATATTGGTTGAAATCATTCATCAAAGATAACTGATTGATCGATCATCGTTTATTTGAGTCTTTGCCCAATCCCCATAAAGGTGAATCCTCAACAACCTTGTGCATTTCTTCCGGATTGTCCAGATAAAGGTGGTGTCCAGCATTGCTTACCACGTGCAGTTTGCTTGTAGTTCGTTCTGTGACAAGCTTTAACCCCAAGATTTCGCGGCTATTGGAAAACATCCAGTCGGAGTCACCAAACAAAATAGTAATGGGCAAATGAACTGGTATGCGCTCGAACATTCGCACACCAACGGGATGTCGTGCAAACAAACCAAATCTGACCGCTCTGGTGCGTGGAGGCCCGCTGTAACCAGCGACCTCACCAGGGTTGGCGGGAATTGACCGAAGCTCCATAAGAGCATTCAGCGCATATTCTCCCGCTGCCGGACGTATAGTAGACAGGTGGTAAACATAATCTGAAATTAGGCGCTTGTCGTCGTCGTCCAGAGTTGGAAAACGTCTTGACACTATGTTCGAAGCCATTCGCTGGCCATATGGCCCCATGGATCTCAATATCCATTGCGGGGTAATATTATTGCTCCATGCAGTTAAAAACATTCGCTGCGCGAACGGCAACTGAGATGCAAGGTCTGGAGCAGTCAGGGGTCGGGACTCTTTGGGATGGCTCAGCAAACCAAACGGCGATAGTAACGTCAGTGAATGTAGCCGCTGTGGATGCTTGATAGCGTAGACTGCAGCTAGATAACCTCCAAGCGAATGGCCTACTAGAGCCATCTTTTCAATTCCTAGCTCTGCACGCCAGTCCTCAAAGGCATCCACAAAGTAATTCTCCGCTGCTGAGACAGCAAGAGAGTCTGGATTGGTGCTGCTTTTACTGTCGCTGCGAGCTGCTTCGAGCTCCATGACGCCTTTGCGAACCGCGAATGGCGGACGAGCACTACCGCCACACCCCAACCAATCCGCAGCGACAATCTGCACGCGTGCTCCAGATGGATCTCTTAATCTCGCCAGGGCATCGTAGTTGGTGTAAAAAAAGCCCAGCCCTGAGCCGTATCCATGCATCAACTTATCCGCAAAATGGCTATCAGCGAAACAACATTCCATGACTACTTACCACCAGCGTACTCCTTTTCGGATCGATGAGTGGTTCACCATCCGGAGGTCCATTGAGGACAAAGGTGTTGATGGCCCAATCTTTTCCAGTGAGCTGTACTAGCTGGCGTCTGAACGGAGTTTTGACATGTCTGCGTCACTCAATGTTAACCCAAATAGTCAGACTTCAAGAGTTACCGATTCAGGAGTGCTGCCTCCGCACGTGCAAGCTTATCAAGGCTGGCACAGGATGCGGGAGTTGCAGATGGGCTGCGCATCGACGTGGGAACAAATTCAATATGCTACTGTCATGTATTCCCTTTCGAGCCAAATCACATCGCAATGCGCGAAGACGCTCCGCCGGACTGCGGCACTCCATGGAACTCTGATATAGCCCCATCTAATATGTCCCTCAACCTTTCTACACTCATTCCCTGTACTTGGACGCCCCAGTCCTCTGCACCGTCCCGCGTGCGCAGCATCACAAGGTAGTGGTCCTCAGGAGACATTTTCCCCAAGTCTCCCAACCCACTGTACAGATAGCCACGAACAATCTTGAACTTCCGAGTACGAACTATGAAACCCTCCGTTTTCACATACTTCCGATGCCTCAGGAAAAGGGTACCGCTCGGGGTCTCTTCCCCTTTTATTTCGATAGCAACAATATCTTCGAAATTGATGCTTTTGTACTGAACCGGATATGATAGCGGGATGGCGACTAGTTTGTCTTTGTAGAGGCGAAGCCTAACGCGCGGCGCGAACAACGGCGGCACAGCCAGCTTTATCAACATCACTACAATAACGAACGGGGTAGCTGGAAACTGATACTCAGGAATCCACTCACGGGTGAGAGGTGGCGGTCTTTGAGGATAATGATGCGGCGTTGCACCATCATTGCTTGTGAAACTGATCAGAGGATCAACATAGCCTTTCGCCGTGGTAAGATTTGTTGCAGGATCAACGACAACTTGATCTACCGCGGTTGGTGCAGAGTAGTTCTCCGGTACCACACCGAGATCAATAATAAGGATCGTATTTGGATTTTTCATCAATCCTGCAGCAATGCGATGTCTCATTGAAGCTACCGTGTAAATCGAAGTGACGTCCAGCAGAAAAAATATCAAAAAGACGGCCAAAAAGGCATTTCGAGCCATTCTACGCTGAAAATCCCTTCGTTCACGCAATTGATCGCCAATCGCAATCTGCGATTCATTTGGATCCTTAATTGGAAATAGGACCAAAGGTGTTTCCGATTTCGGGACACTTGAAGCGAATGTGCTTTCACCAGAATTTATCGAATCCATTCTGCTGTTAAGTTGATCCCCAAGGCTGAGGGTGGCAGGATCAAGATCGGGATTGTCAACGAGGTTATCCCAAGTATCATTTGTTTCGGTTTCTTCCGGATCAGGATACCGCTTGACAAATCGAATCCTTCCTTTCGTGGTCCAATGCACCGAATAACGATGCGTAAGCGCAGAGGCTGCAAGTCCAAACAGGAATAGGAACACAAATGACCAAGGAAAAGCAAAATAGTAGTCTGGAGGCGAGAATATGATAGGATATCTAACGCCTCTCATGGCGTGTAACCAGTCATGATCTGTTGCATTGGAGGCCTCAGCGATTTGCCGTGCTTGTTCGATCCGTTGCAAGATGGCTTCCGCTAGCTGGCAATAAATATCTGTAAAAAGGAAGAAAACCAGCCGGAACCAACCGCAGCCGGCAGAACGGTTTCCGCATGATGTTGCGCGTACTCAAAGGAATGAGCCGAATCAATATGGTGATTGTAAGTTGAAGAAGCATCATAAATAGCAAGAATGTCCTGAAACAGTTTACGTTATTGAACAACTTGGGAATTCTGCATATATGCATACTTTAACGACCCAACGAAGGAGAAGGCCAAAAGCACATATGCCCATGGCGTAGCGGAGAAGGCCTCTCCGTCGAGCGACAAGAAAGAGCGCAGAAACAGCAGCAAGCAAGACGAATGCCCATGGCTCAAACATCTGCGGATACGAAAGTGACAGACGTTCTATGTGGAAGGTCTTGAAGCGCCATCTTAAGTCGTTGAGCAATTTACACTATGATGCAGCAGGAACCAACTTCATCAGCAAGTGGTAGCGGATAACTGTGCCTCCGGAGAGTAGAACACACAAATGCCATAAGTCTCTGAATGCGAGCAGGATGGTTACTGAGGCAAGAGCCGCCAGGGCGATCCGTTGTGGTGGGTGCATTTGATTTCAGACAAACACAGCCGAACAACACTTACTTGAAACGCGCAGCCCTTCGTATCATCTGTTCATTAACTCCAGCCCTCGGCTGTCAAACATTCAGAAATGCGAGACCGCATTCTGGAGCTGCGTAATGTGCATTCAGACAGCGGAAGTGTGGACGCGTCTTCAGCCATCCAAATCGCCCACTCTTTCTCTGATCGAGACGCTTTCAAAACATCAGATTCCACTTTAGCCGGTATCTCCCTTTCATCACGTGCCTCCCTTCAACGCCAATCGCAAAGTCAATATGTTGCCCATCCGCATTGCCAAGAATGCGACGCGCCTCCCGTTTGGATTTCAAAAGAAGTTTCCGCACTTGAAACGAGGACCGATAGAATTCTGGAAAAGGTCGAAAGCCTTTCAGAGTTTCTTCAGTCAATTCGAATTCAAACTGCTCGCTTGAAGCACAGCATTGCGGAATTTGAAAGTGACAACCAAACTCATGGAATGTGGAACTTGGAATCTCCAATCACCGAATCATTTGCTTTCTCAATCATTACTGAGAAAATTGAGGCTATCCGTACAGATTTGTATTCGGCCAAAAAAGAAATTTTGGGGTTTCTGGATAATATATATATTTTCGGCGGTAATTATAGCGCTGATGAATGCGACAAGACTGTGGAACGACTGGCAGTTTTTCATAAAAAAAGACTTGCCAAAGATCTAGTTGTTTGTTCAGAAACTTTCAAAGACGTTTTGGACGGCATGGTCGCCCGTCGGAAAAACTTAACGAATCAAATGTCTGAACATTCTAATGAAAATTTTAGTGCCCCTGGCCGGATATGGCTCTCAGACAATCAGATGGAAACAAATTCTGAAGAAATTGAAAAAGGTTTATACTTAATGATTGAGAAAAGAAACGATTTGGATGGAGAACAATTAAGGGAAAAAGAATTAAAAACCTTAGAGCATGGAATGTGTGAGCTTGTTGAACTGTTCGAAGAGATGCGCCAATTTGTGGTGGTGAGGACTATTTAACTGAAATATCCAAGCTTAGCCAAACAATACCAGACACAAGATGTTCACTTTGACACTATAATCGCATCTGTCGACAGCACAGACTTACATATGAACAGTGGATTGCAAGTTGTGGAGAAGACAGTCAACAAGCGGAGAAGATCGAGGATTAAGTGCTGGTGGTGGACTGCGTTTGTTGTTGTCTTGATAATTCTGGGTATCACCGCTGTAGTCCTGTGGCTCTGCATCAGGTAGCAGACAGTGAAAGACATTGTAATACCATATCATTGCAAACTCACTGTTTTGCGGTTTCAAACGGAAAAACAAAAAGTAATGAAAACAACTCTCTTTATAACCTCAAACGCCAAGGAAGCAAGCTTCAATTTGCCTTTTTGGAAACACCTGCATTCTTTCGCTGCTTAATCTTGTCAAAAAACATTTCGTTTTCATATTGCTCCGTAGGCTTCTTGTAGCTTCCACCAATGCGGTCCCTGACGAAAATAGATTACAACCAAAACAACAGAAAGCGAATTAAAAAAAAATAAGAAACAAAATATTATGGAATATTACCAGAATGTAGTGTATTGTCCATAATTGTAATTGAATTCCAAATGATGAATCGTGTGGTGGGCGCACGACAGCAAGATTTCATCATTTGAAAGGTACACTCTGCATCAAGAAAACTTGGCATTCACAACGGTGTGGAATATGACTCACCCATCATGTATACTTATAGTCCAGAATTGCACAAAAATGAATGCAACGACGTACAAAGGCTTGTACATAGGGAACAAGTACACATACAAATGGTACGGGATGGACTGTCCGTAGCCATCCTTTGACAAGTACAACGTCAATGTAAAAAATTTAACAGAAACGAACATTACCAGCCAATGGAAAGCAAACGCCGCATACGGTGTACAAACTTTCCAAGTATGATGGGGTTTGTGTAACCACGGATATACTGATGGATGGTGGAATCCTCGGTGAATCCAATAGACCAGACAATCGGTGAACAAAAAAAACGTGATGATTTGCAAAGGAATCTCCCACCAAGTGGTGATTTCATCGTAGAGCTTGCTGTATCCGTATAGTTCAAAATAGAACCAAGGGGCGGTGACAGTTGCCGTCCAAGGAAGAGACTCGAGTGAAAGATAGATTTCTCGAGCAATCTGGTTCTTGAGGAACTTCGGATGCTTGAGGGTGTCGCGGTCGAATATCAGGAAGAAGTTGAGAGAGGCGGCACCGAGATACATGATGCTGCCGAGGATCCACAGAGAAGCCCACAGTTGCAAGCAGATGCGAATGGTGGATGCGTGGTCGAGCAGCAACGGACTATCGGTCACAGCTCCGAAGCCGGCATCAAATACAGGATGAGTGAGGTTGAGAAGGATGTCGGCCATGGCTGATCCTTCAGTGATTATCAAACGATGGCCGTGGCGACAAGCCTTGTTGCAAAAGGAAAAACAGGTCAGGCCACCCCGCGGCCGGGCATCACTCTGACTCCCACAGGTTCTGCCGCACCCGCATCCAGCCACGAGAACTTGCCACTTATCGCATCCCCAACAATTGTCAGCAACGCCACTTCCTGGAAACAACAGCAACATAACATAACCAAATACGAAAAAAAAACATTCTTCACATCCAACTCCTATTTACGCTGTTGTGACGCTTTTCGCGAGGTTCCTTGGAGTGTCTGATTAATGCCAGTCAGTCCAAACATGCCCTTTGGTCCACTAGATATGAAAAATATACCTGGGTTGATATTACGAGCAACAGCCAAATGATAACTGAACAACTGGAGCGCAATAATGTTAACAATTCCTTGGATAGCATCCACTGTTCCCGGAACACGAATCTTCACGCTTTTTGCAATTTTTTCGTTCGTATCATCCTCATCGCAAATCAGAATCGGATCGCCATAGCGCGCAGTAACTTGAGCATATGCATTTTCAACGTCCTGGATTAAATTTACATCAGCAAAAAATACTCCATTTAAGCGAGCAACCCCGTCCATACCACATAATGCTTGTCCTTGTTCATCATTAAAATCATAGGCATAGTTTTGTCAATAAGAGCCAACGGTCCATGCTTCAATTCTCCCGCCAAGATGCCTTCTGCATGAATGTAAGTGACTTCTTTGATTTTCAATGCCCCTTCCAAACAGGTTGCAGCATGGTAACCACGACCCAACAAAATGAGATTACTGATATCTTTTGCCTTATATGCAAGCTCTTTGATTTCAGAGTCCTTCGCCAGAACTTTCTTGATGTTTGCAGACAACAACTGCAGTCCACTGATAATTTCCTTTCGTCTGCCAACCTTGGCATAGTTGTCGTCAGACAACTGAAGAGCCATCAAAGTCAAGGCAATAAATTGGGATGTGTAGGCCTAACAAGCAATTGAGCATTAACTATATCAGGCAGATATTGAACCTTAGTTGATGCCACAGATAGTTCTGGACCAGCATTAATGTGAACACCGCAGTGTGTGTCACGTGAAATTGTGGATCCCACGGTGTTAGTAACCCCAACGCACAGAGCACCCCGATCTTTGCAATATTGCAACGCCAGTAAGGTATCCTTGGTCTCACCCGACTGCGAAACAAATATGCACACATCATCACGGAACACAGGGAGCTTTTCATCCAGAAATGATGACGACAGCTCCACACTGATTGGAAGTTCCGTAAGTTCAGCAAAGAGCGACTTGGTCTTAATGAATGAGAATGTAAACTATTACACGAGCAGTGCGCAAGGTCTCACTTACAGCCACACAACTGTGGAAACTTGTGCCGCAAGCAGAAAATATAATGCGTCTGGAACGACGAATATTAGCTAGCTGGCTCTTGAGACCTCCGAGCAACACGCGCCCATCTTCAAAGTTAATACGGCCACGCATTGTATTTATCACCGATTCGGGCTGTTCAAATATTTCTTTTTGCATGAAATGCGAATAATTGCCCTGATAGCGGTGTGAAAATACTGTCAGAACAATAGTTTCGCACCATTTTAATCTGAGCTAGTTCTTGTTCGAGAGTCTGCACAGTCCTCATTGATGACAAAGTATCGTCTCTCCGAAGCCGGTGGATGTGAAGGTCTGAACCGCGTCAATCACGTCAATCAGGAAGTGAAAGTAGAGATGCTATACCTCCGTCAGCAATGTGTGCAACGTCATCATCTTCAAGGTACATCACTTTTTTTGTGTGTTCAATGATAGCAGAGGCGTCGGACGCCAGAATGTACTCAATAGGTTCAACATCGCCATCAGCCCCCATGAAAGAACGGGATCTTGATCGCCGCACCGATGGCTTGGAGACAGTAAGTAAGTCATCGGTGGCTAGTGACAGCGTTTAGATCCTCGAAAAAAGCAACGCAGAGCCAAACTTTGCAAATCGGTGTCGTTATCGACGTCGACGAAATCCACCTTGAGCTTCTTGGCAGTACGAACACCGATGAGCAAAGGAGACCCACGCCGACAAGCGACCATTTCATTGGGATAATGAGTGCTTTTGAAAATCAGCGCGAAGGCCCCTTCCTGAACAATGGAAAAATACTCAAAATAACCAAAAGGAAAGCTCATATTCACCAGTTGCTTGCAGACCAACTTCACCAGAGCAGTGAATGAAAGAGCTTTTTTTCCGTCCTTTTTCTGCTGGTCGTACAAGTATTTTGACAGCTTTGCTACGCATTCCGTGTCGGTGTCTGACTCGAACACGTAACCGAACTTTTCCAATAACTCCCGCAACTCTTTAGAGTTGGTGATAATGCCGTTGTGTACAACGAGGAACTCGTTTTTGGGGTCAGAGCGATGAGGGTGAGAGTTTCGTTCGGCAGGGATACCGTGAGTGGCCCTTTACAGCGCGGTGAAAAAAGTAGACCAGATTAAGCCTTACCAACGCGTGTGCGCCATTCCGCAGTGCGTGGTGAACTCATGCTTGCGGTCAAAAGACTGAGCTTCAATCTTAGCTTGAAGGGCCTTGACGGGCCCAACTTCCTTGAACAAGAGAATATTGCCTTCACCATCGCCGTCCACACACAGACCTGAGACACCAGCAAATGAGTTGTCAACAGAAAGTAAAAGCGCGAGCAAGCAACAATGGCAACGAGAGTACGATTGGATACCGACCAGCAGAGTCATAGCCACGATACTCAAGCATCTTCAGGCCGTTAACGAGGGTGTTGAGAACAAACTCGCGATCGCGAGGCACGAGGTAGTTGATGTACGCAAAGATACCGCACATGTTTTCCAGTTAATTTTTTTATTATTTGGAAACAACTTTTATTCGCAGTGGTTGAACACATTTGGCCAGCACCTTCAAAAATACTCAGTCCCGAGGAACACTTCGTGCAAATCGTCGATAATCCGCTCAACGCTACTTCCTACGCTGCGGGCGATATCACTTTGGGTTGTAACCGGCAAACTGAGGTAGTTCAGCAGCACGTCTCCATCCAGCACCGCCTTTGGTCCAGGTGGACCAACCGACATCATACTTGTCTGCAGCTTATGTCTTCCCTGAACTTGCCTGCCAAAAATGTTAAAAACTCCACGATGATAAGTAATTAATCACCTGAATCCTCGCGGGTTCAACCCGGCGAGCGGCAAAAGATTGTTTACCATTCTCGAATACACTGCATATAGCCGCTTGAACAACTTTTCCGAACAAGGAACGGTGAAGTTCATGCCTCCATCCAATGTCACACCAACGCAAAAAAATTGCTTCGAAAAAACTATCACACCATTTTTTGTTTTTCCAGTTGGCAGTTTACGAAGTCGCAAAAATTTTTGAATACGGGATCCAATGTGAATTTCTCCTTTCCGAATAAGCTTTTGACCTTCGTAAGACTGAAAGGCTGGACGGAATATTTTTTAGCAAAAAAATGTTAAAAAAGTACAAACAATCAGGTAAATATGACAAGATGTGCATATTCTTGTCATGATCGGAGACGAGGAAGGCCATTTCATTGTCGTCAATTACGAATTCGCATGCGTAAGTCAGCATCGGGGAATAATCTTTGCCGAGCATCTTCAACTTCGGAGGGTCCTCCTGCGCACTCAGATAAGAACGTATAATTGAACAAAAGCACAAACCTGAAACCCGCAAAACCAAACACCTTTCGTCATATCAGACAAAATAATCGTATTTTTCACTGCTGTTAAATTATTGACGTAAATATTCGTGTCCAAAAAAGCAATTCCAGTTAATGTATCTGAATCTTCAAAGGCATGAATGATCATCTGCGGTTTAACATCATTTAACACAAACGCAAACACCGAACGACTGACTCTTGATCCAATAGCGCACAACAAATAGCCATTTATTCCACACAATGCAGTTATTGGGCTTTTCTCGTCAACGGCATGCAATAATTTGAATTTATGGCAAGTTTGGGGATTGTCAACTTCTGGAACAACATCAATGATATCAAAAACAAGAATCTGACGAAATGCATTAGAAGTCTTCGATAGCTCCCGAGCAGCACTCAACTCGTCCCCGAGCTGTTAAATCTTCGCCACGACACATTCCGGTGCCAACGGCAAGAAAAAGCTTCCGACCGGAGGTTGTTTGCTTGCTGTCCAAACTAACCGCTTGACAACAAAGAACTTGCTCATACTCTTCCAGTGGAAACCTAGAAACGCAAATTTATTGAACCGAATATATTAATTCAGTTTCTCGCCTGTCCACAGTTTCCCAAGTAACAGGGGAGATCAGCTCCAGACTAAAGGCGCCAATCGACGGGTAGTACAACCCAGCTACAAAGTGTTGAGCATATTCGAGATTGAATGTAAAATAAACAAACTTCGATCTTCTTTCGCCCGTTCGCCAACAATTTCCAACTCCTCCCCCTGCTGCAAAACACCTGCCGCCAGAGCTGCAGCTTGCTGTGCTTTGGAGAGATTGTACGGGTACGGAGTTGATGCAGCCAAAACGTACGTTTGTGACTCAAAATGGTACGTTATCTTATGAGGAATTCTGCGAAGTGGAATCTTGCACATTGGCCATTCCAAATCGTAGTTAAACTGCCAAGGAAGTTCACATAAACGCAAAAGCCCCTGGAAGATTCTTTAAAAATCAAATAATTCTTTGAAACGACAAACCATTTCATTTAAGTAGACGAAGCCGTATGGCACATTGACATTGTGTAGCTCTGCGAATGTTTTGACACTTCCATCAACCAAACAAGGATGGACCCTGATCATTCTTTTTCCAGATGCTCTTGAAGGTTCCTCCAGTTGGAATCCATTAACAGGAGGCATTCCTTCAATGGGCTCAAAACCTGAACTATGATCACCACCACCAAGTGAGGCCATAATCCAGCAAGGTTTTTTGCCTGTCATAAATACACCACAATACGAGTTCCGCTCTCGTTTATCAGAAACGCCGCCAATCTTATTGAATGGTCGAAGGTAGTGTCTTTTGACAAACGAAGGTCGAACAGGAGTTTTTGAAATTGGCTTAAGCTTGTCCCCGTCTGTATCAGAATAAACAACTGGATCCCGGGACATGTGAGTATGAGGGACTCGTATCAGAGCAATCGAAAGGCGGTGAAGCAGCGACGAACTCCCGTTAGCAGTTGAAACAGAAGTATTTGATGGTGATTTTGGAGTTAAAGGTGAAGTATCAACATCTCTCTGTCGAGCAGCTAATTCGTCCAAAATGACCACCCGATAAATAATCAAATCATTTAACTCCGTTCGAGCCTGAAAATTTAAATATAACTTTCACTCCATAATTCAAACACCAACCAGCAAATACACATCCTGGCTGAGAGGCATCGATCCCAGACTTACGACCAGAATTTCATTTATTTCAGCTCCGACAGACTCTCCATCAGCAGATTCATCTTTCGCAGTGGTATCGTGAACAACGTTTGGAAGGCTGTCAAACCGTGGGGCGTTGAATACAAGGGTAAATTCTGGCAACAAGTAAATCTCCAATGCCCCATTCTCCTTGTATACAAAGCAATAATATTCATCTTTTTGAGAAACGGCTGTATTTTCGCTGACCGCTGCCTCATGACTCATGGAGTTCCCAACTCGGTCTCTTCCCAAATCATTAGTATTATTTGTTGAGATATTTGATTTCCCGTATAAATCATCATCGTCATCGTCATCGTCAATCATTTCGTGCTTTCTTTTGTTCAAATATGAATTTGGAGTCTCTCGATTCTGATCAACTGTTTCTTTCCGAAGAACGCTTGCTACAGTCAAAAAATTCATCGACCCCTTCTCACTGCAATACACACTGGCGCTCGTCACAGCAACATCCTGAACGAACAGTTCACGAATTTCGAAAAATGTCTACTCACCTTTTTCTCAAGTACGATAGATAGCGCACGATCACTTTCACTGGCTCGTAAAAGAACTAGATCACCAACGTTCATCAAAAGTACAACATAAGCATCAACAACGGAGCAAGAAACAATCCATGTATCATCATCGCCAATTTCCAGATTTTGAATGAGCTGACCCTTGAAATCGAGTAATAACACCCCATTGGGCTGCACTTGCATGATTGCAGTCTCCCGCAGCACTGATGCTGCAAATACAGTTGGACCCGCGGTGTAGAATCCACTATCCGAAATTTCGTTCAGCTCTTCATCAGTTTTTAACACCTATTTCATTTTAGCTTGACTAGAACCAGCAATATTACCGTTGTGCCAAACTCTTTTGACATGATCAAAAATTTATGAAAATCGTTCCCATATGCATCCAGAGAGGGATCCATGCACTTTACAGACCATACTTCCTTGATTTCATTCAGTTCTACAGTGGTCAGGACTTTTGGACGGACATTTCGACTCAAAATCCCGAGAGCACCGGATGCCCCATTGCCCACACAACAAACCGCCTCGAGGTCGCGACGAAGAATATTTTCGCCAGGCATAAAGTCGTCTGTAGAGTACTTTGCCGGCTCACCAAGGGTGAAATCTCGGACAGGCCCTAGCCCGGGCAAAACGTCGCATACGCGAAAGCTGAAGCGCGGTAGTGACGCAGTTGAGTCGGGTCCGTTTGGGAGAGAGCCCCCAACAGCTTTGGAAACCTTGGACGACCCGCCATACAAGTCTTCATCTTCATCTTCTTCGTCCATTCTTGCAGATTTTACACCAACAACGCTCCGCAAACCATTTTCTGCCGGGCGATCAACAATATCACCTGCTGACCGAACTGCAAACTCTCCATTGGGATTTTCAGTCAGGCAAACAAGAAGACTGTCCGAAACCCGAGATCCGATGAACAGATGAACTCTGGCAAAGCCCTTAGTCTCATCGAAAAACTGCTTTAATTCGCCGCTGGTGCCAGGAACAAAGTTGAGAGCAGCGAACGCACTTGTACTTCCAGGATAAGAAGATACCCCAACACGAACCATACAACCTGGAGAAGGTACAGTAGAACGAACTCCGGTTCGTGTCACTCTAAATCGCTTCACTCCGCCATTTCGTCGAGACCATCCGGATCCAGCATCATCGTGGCCCACAAGTTCAACCAAAAGAATCTCTCCTGTCGCACATATGACGACACAAGTGTCCGGATTAACGAAAGCAAGGTCAGATCCCGCGAGTGATAGGCCCCAATTCCGATAATCAGTTACATTCGAAGCATGATACAGCATATTATCTCGCAATACTGGAGTAGGGCCTTGCGCGTCTGCAGGAGGAGGAAGTGGAAGAGCTTGCTCTCGTCCATAGAAAGCGTTGAATGCAACGGCAACTCCAGGAAGCGATGTTTGGTCCACGTAAATGAGCGCGTTCGTTGACTTTATGAGCAATCCTCCCAACGGTGACGTGAGGGGAAAAAGTGAAGTACAATTATATGGTAGATGGGTCGTCTGGTAGATGATAGGAAAAGTTTTTTTGGTCATGTCCAATGATACAACAAGGAGATTCCGGTTGTCACTTCGAGCAGCCAGACGACTTCACAAAGTTTAGCTTTTAAAACAACACCTTTCACGTACCCAGTCCAAGTTTGGTAAGTTTCATATAGAATAGCGAGAGTCGGTTCAAAAAAATCGTGGAGGAACACAAAATCGACAATTCTGCGAACTTTCGGATCAATTTCAGAAATTTTGAATACGTGACTCGGATGGAATGGATATTTGCTAACTTCAAATTCAAATCGATTTTCGACACTGGGAAACAGACCTGGAAGGATCATCGGGGTCGCTAGTTACGTCCTGTCGAAACGGTAATATTGCCATCCGGTCACCAAAGAAATACAGCGCAGCACATCGAGATTGCGGGTCTACGCGAAGTTCAGGAGGATGGCGTTCAACAGTGAGCTCTCGCTAAACAAGAGACTTCAGATGAAAGAAGAAATCGAAGGCTGGGAATACTTTGATCTCATCGCGTTCAAAATAATGAATTGAAACAGTGACAATGGTTGAGTTCGCGCGAGAAAATTCTACCAGCGACATCTGCGATAGTTCGGGAGATACAGTTGTATTTTTTTCTTTTAGTTTTTTTAACTTTTGTTAGTATCTAACCTTTGCATCGGCAAAGGCGAGTAACAATGCATCCACGTCTTTCGAAGGAAGACGGACGCGAGCCATTGAGGATATTACGCCCATAAGCTTGAATTCGTGAGAGAGGGACAGGGACGGGGGGGCATCGGGGCTATTGGAGAGTGGGCGGACCAAATAGATCTGTAGCAACGATGCGCGCGCTATAGCCAGATTCCGGGCATTTGGATGTGTGAATGCGCAGGGCACCGCGACGTCAACAGCAGAGGGAAGCAGTGTGGAGGACGTAAAGGTGTGCATGATGATTGATGCACGGCAGAAAATAAGACAACTTGGGCCGACATGGACGTGTTCTTCATCCTTAGCGCGCAGAGCGGGTGCGTACCGCGACACCGCACCGGCAGAATCATGTCGAAGTGCAACTGGCATACACATGCATGCTCATTGGTGCTAACGACCCTCCCTTCAGTACTCCTCTGATCGAGAAGCTCTGCCGCGGGTATTCGCCGTCCGCGTCCGACTCTGCTCGCCGTGCGGTCGCCCTCGTCTTCGAGCAGATTTCGCGCTCCGCACGTTTGCGAACTGTTCGTTTCCTTTCCTGCTTTTGCCCAACCTGACCCGACACCGCAGGTGCCTGTTGCTGCAGACTCCTTAGCCGCGGTGGTGACCCCAAACACGATCAATTTGAACAACATCAACGTGGGCCAGCTTGCATCGACTGCAGGTGCGGCTGCTGTTTCCGCCGCTGCCACCACAACCGCTGCCGCCGCAAGTGCTCTCAACTCTCTTTCATCCCATATTCCATCATTGTCAAATCTTGCGTCATCAATTCCCACAGTCCAGCAGCCTCCTGGGATGGGTCCTGCCGGACTTGGCTCCGGAGCGTTTTTCATTGGCGGCGATGGGGGCGTTATTGTCAACGAAACGAATGTATTCGACGTGATCCCGATGGCTTCGTCTGATTCGTATTACTTGGTGCACATTCAAAGAAATGGTCTCTTTTTTGTCGCGCTGTTCAAAGAAGAAGGTTTTTTGTTTTGAATTGATGAACGGGACGCTTCTTATCAGAAATTCAGTCCAGCTGCTGCAAATAGTTGAATTTCTGCAGCGGATTGTGGACATACTGATTGATTATTTCGGAGAAGTGTCGGAAATTGTCGTCAAAGAACATTTTGTTGTCGTTTACGAACTGTTGGAAGAAATGCTCGACAATGGCCACCCTTACATCACAGAACCCGCAATCTTAAAGGACATGGTCCCGCCTCCTTCGCTTCTGGCTAGCATGATGAAAGCAGTGTCATTAGGACCAAAGTTCAGTCACAGTTTTTGATGCACAAAACCTAACTTCTGCAGTAATTTTGCTCCCACCGGATTGTTTTCGCAGGTGCCATGGCGTAGTTCCGGAATTAAACATCCTAAAAATGAATTTTACATGGACCTTATTGAAACTTTGAATGTGGTCATGGACAAGTTTAGAATTCCGGTTGTTCAATCGAGCTTATTCAATTGGCAGGAATTCGAATATTTCTTTCGGAAGTATATCAGGAGAAGTTCGATGCACTTGCAAGCTTTCAGGTTTTGTTGATCTTTTTTTTTTTTCAACAGCTGATAGAAACGCCAAGGAATGCCCGATCTCACTTTAAATTTTCAAAATCCAAGGTTATTTGAAGATATGATGACTTCTTTTCATCCCTGTGTCCGGTAATGCGAAGAACTGTTTCTTTTGCTTGACTGAAATCACTTTCAATGGGCGCAGTTACTACCGGTTTGAGAAAGATTCTGTAGTATCCTTCATTCCTCCTGACGGAGACTTTAAACTGATGGATTATGTGTATGCGCTTTTTGTTAATTTTTCTTCATCGTACCTGTAACCTCCATTGCAGGCTTCCGCTGACGAACTCTCAACATCTGCCAGTTATCGTAAAGCCACAAATTCAGTTCACAAAGGCCGGAGGTATTGTCTTGCACCGTTTTATTTTCTTATCATGCTGCGACACAGGCACCTTGCAAATGAGCGTCAAATCGCAAAGCACAGGCGGGAAATTTTTGGAACAAGTAATTGTTACTCTCACACTGCCGCAAAGTATTACATCAGCAAAGATTGACTCGAGCGTAGGTAGTGTTCAGTATGATCCGAATGCACGAGTAAGTGATGGTTTGATATCAAACTTTCGTGAAATGGTGAATAGAAAATGCGATGGATTATATCAAAAATCTCGCCCGACATGCCGGCTCCGACATTAACTGGTCAGCTGTTTTCAACAAATACAGAACAATCTTCGCCAATGAATGCAGACGCGGCAATTGTTGAAGAAGTCCTTGGAACATACGTTCCGAAAAAGAATAAAGGAAATCCGGTGCAACAGAATGGTAGTCAAGGCAAACACCAACCGACGCAAGAGAAAGATCACGGACACCAAAACGGAAAAATACAACAGCAGAGATCTCTAAAACTCACGCAACACGTTTTGGAGGTTTCGCCACTTATTGATATTATGGTTGAGTTCAAAGTAGCGATGCACACAGTCAGCGGTGTGAAGGTGGATCAGTTGAATGTATTGGGCGAGAGCTACTTGCCATTTAAGGTAATGATAAACACTCCTTCGCGCCGCTGATGAAGACTGTATCCTGCAGGGGGTTCGAGCGTTCAGCCGGTCAGGGAAATACCAAATCCGAGTGTGACCTTAGTTGAACAAGAGGAAAATAAATCGAAAAGAAAAAAACAACGAGAATGGGCCCGCGCAGGAGCGTCAGGAGTAAACGGCACGCATCAGCAGCGGCAGCAACGGCGGCTCCCGAAGGCTCCGAAGACGAGCGCGAGGCTGCAGTGCGGGAATCTGTTTCGCCAACGCGCGAGCCGGTCGAGACAGGTGCTGCGGCGACGAAGACTCCCATCGATCCTCCGGCAACTGCTTCTACCCAAGGTGCCACCTCCGCGATGTCGCCGGACTTGAATGAGACGCAAAGCTCCACTCTGTCTGGCACAGCAGCAAAGGTTCCCTCGTCTCCTTCGAAAGTCAAACAGGCTCGCGTCGTACCGCCCCCACCTCCGCGAAAGGCACCAATTTCAGAACCATCGGGACATATTTCTTCATCGAGGATGAGACTGTTTCCAAGTAGCAACGGCGGGCCGCCTGATTTAACCGAAATGAAAGAACAATCTTTAAGCTTCATTGGTGAAGATGATATTCGTAAGATTTGCGCCTTTCGATATGTCTACTTAC
Organism: Entophlyctis luteolus; assembly: GCA_027604725.1. Taxonomy (NCBI): domain Eukaryota; kingdom Fungi; phylum Chytridiomycota; class Chytridiomycetes; order Chytridiales; family Chytriomycetaceae; genus Entophlyctis; species Entophlyctis luteolus. The sequence goes on along the minus strand of JADHYT010000009.1, from coordinate 142,495 downwards.
CTGTTGACATACAGCCTTTGAGGAGGAATGCATTCGGACGCCTCACAATCTCAAAACTTGGATATTTTATTTGGATCACAAAGCTACAGCGTCACCGGTTGTTCGATTTTTAATTTTTGAGCGAGCTTTAGCTGTTCTCCCTGGCTCATATAAGCTGTGGAAAGCGTACATAGACTTGCGACTCGCAGCAGTATTAGATCTGAAGACCGTGGATCCTGCAACGCAGTTATCTCGTCGCCTAAAGCCAATGCATGACCCAGAGTATGCCAATATAAATAGTATGTTTGAGCGGGCGCTGGTTCTTTGCAACAAGCATCCCGTTATCTGGTTGATGTACTCCCGATTTTTGATGCATCAGCCTTGTCCGACTCGAACGCGTCGGTGCTTTGACCGTGCATTACGGGCTCTGCCAATAACACAACACCCTCGCATTTGGGATCTGTACTTGCGGTTTGCGTCCAGATGCGGTGGTGAAACCGCAGTTTATGTCTGGAGGCGTTACCTTAAACTGCAAGGACTGGAAGCTGCGGAAGACTATGTGGAACTGTTGCTTGAAGGCCTCGGCAAAGGCGAGAACGAGGAAAATGCTCTTGATGCAGCAGAAGATGCGGCAACAGATGCATTCCGGTTTGCCGAAGCTGCGCGGGTTTTATCAATCGTGATGGCCGATCCAAAGTACGTTTCGCCGCACGGGAAAAGTCTGTTCCAGGTTTGGTTGCAGTTCTGCGATGTCGTTTGTGAGCACGCGGACGCTGTCGCAATGCCGACCAGTGATGCTCTCTTTGGAACAGTTGCTGACAGCACCGCCCGTGCGGATGCCGGTATCCCAACGAATGGCAAAGGCTTTGGCGTAGTGGAAGTGCTGGATATTAACAAGCTCTTGCGCGCTGGCATCGAACGGTTCACAGATCAGGTTGGAAGACTGTGGAATTCCTTGGCCCGGTGGAATGTTGCGCGTGGGAAATTTGAAATTGCGCGAGACGTCTACGAGGAAGCCATTTCGAAAGTACTGACTGTCCGCGACTTCACCATGGTCTTTGACGCGTATGCTGAGTTTGAAGAATCCGTGATTTCCGCGCGAATGGAGGAAATCAAAGAACTTGAAGACAGGGACGATATAAGTGCGGAAGATCGTGCTGATTTGGAGGCTGACGCTGATATGCGTCTTGCTCGTCTCGAGAAGTTGATGGAGCGTCGCCCCTTCTTGGTCAACGATGTTCTCTTGCGGCAAAATCCGCACAATGTTAATGAATGGGAACAACGTGCTCACTTATACAAGGAACGAGGGAACTTGGAAAAGGTAGTCGAAACATACTCCGAAGCTGTGAAAACTGTTGTTGCAAAGAAATCATCTGGAAAACTGCACATGCTTTGGGTGCACTTTGCCTGCTTTTATGAAGACAATGGTGAAGTTGACCAGGCGCGATTAATCTTTGAACGAGCTGTTAACGTTGCGTATAAGGCAGTTGATGACCTTGCTGAAGTGTGGTGCCAATGGGCAGAAATGGAACTTCGTCACAAAAACTTCAAACGGGCTTTGGAAGTGATGGGAAGGGCGACTGTTGCGCCCCCTCTGTCTAAAAAACTCCCGTCCTATGCGATGATCAGATACAACGACGAGGATCTTAGCCCTCAAGTTCGTTTATTTAAGAGTTTAAAGCTGTGGTCTTTCTATGTGGACTTGGAAGAGTCAATTGGCACCGTCGAAAGCACAAAATTGGTTTATGAAAGGATAATGGAGCTCAAGATTGCTACCGTTCAAATCATAATCAATTGCGCAAATTTCCTGGAGGAACAAAAGTGGTTTGAAGAGGTGATCATATCCTTTCCATTTGTGTTGCCACACATTTCTCATTTCAAACGCAGTCATACAAAGTGTACGAGAAGGGAATCGAAATGTTTGGATATCCAATTGCTTTTGAATTATGGAACCTTTATTTGCAAAAGTTTATGGAGCGCCATGGGTCAACAAAACTTGAGCGAGCACGAGATTTATTCGAGCACGCGCTGGACAAATGTCCTCCGAAATTCGCGAAAACCTTGTATCTAATGTATGCAAAGTTGGAAGAAGATCACGGTCTTACTCGGCATGCGATGAAAATTTACGACCGAGCGACAAGAGCTGTCGGCGATGCTGATCGCTTTCAGGTGTTTGAATTCTACATTGCGAAGTCTATCTCGTATTTTGGCCGCACTAGTGCTCGTGAAATCTATTCGCGGGCAATTGAAGTGCTTCCCGACAAGACTGCGCGGACAATGGCGATGCGATTCGCTCAGCTGGAAGCAAGCCTGTTTGAGGTTGACAGGGCCAGAGCGATTTGGAGTTATGGGAGTCAATTCGCTGATCCGCGCATTGACGCAGAGTACTGGAAGCTTTGGCAAGAATTTGAGACGAAGCATGGAAACGAGGACACGTTCAAAGAAATGTTGAGGTGAGTGGGTTTGTGGTTTCTTGTTGGCTTCGTTTTCTGTTTTACTAAAACCACCAACAAGGCTGAAACGATCCGTGCAAGCCAAATTCAACACGGACGTCGGATTTATCTCGAATCAATTGATTGCGCAGAGGGCGGCAGCTGCAGGACTGGAAGTGTCTGAACCCAAGACCGGCGACGCAATGGCCAACCTTGAAGCGCAAGCACAGAGACTGGAAGCAGAACTAGACGAAGAAGACCGTAAATCTGGACGAACCTTAGAACCAAAGCAGCCCGCAGGATCTCGAATTGTTGGATTTGTGCCTGCCAAAGAACGTTCGACGTTGGGCGAAGTGACACATGCAAACGGAGCCGCAGCAAGCGGTGAGAAGTCGACTGATGGAATAGTGAACCCGGACGAGATCCAAATCGATGATGATGATGATGGTGATGGCGATGAGGAAATGGAAGGGGATGCGGAGGCTGGCGCGGACGATGACGAAGCCGAAGGAAATGAAGATGGCATGGCAAGTGATGAGGATGAAGAGGAAGTAAAGACAGGTATGGCAGGCCTCCAGCAGCGGGCAATACCCGACGCAGTGTTTGGTGGACTTGCGAAGCTCGGGAATGAAGGGAGCAGCGACGGCAAAGACGCGACAAAAGCGGCGGGCGGTGCGGGAGCTGGCCTTGGTGCGCGGGAGCGCTTCAAGCGCAAGCGGTGAATCGGGTGTTTGTGTCTGTGTGTGTTTTGTGTGTCAAGACAGATCGACCTTTTTCGTACGCGTTTGTTATTTATCATGTTTTCTTTTTCTTTTTTTATTATATTTGATAGCTTGAAAAACAAAAACAATATCATGTCGCCAACCCCTGAGCACAGCCGCAGCGGCGGCACCTGTCCTGTCGACCACTCGCGCTTCGCATCAGTCGCAGGGAAGGCCGCCCCGGCAGCTGCATCTGATGCATCACCAGCGCCCACTGCAGCAGCGGCTTCGTGCCCGGTGCCGCACGGTGGCAGCACCGGCGCGCTGAACCCCCTGAACAACATCCCGCTCGGCATTAACGAAACCCCCACCACCCCTGGCGCCGCGCGTCTGAGTACCGAGCGCGAAGTGTCCTCGATCCCGTCGGGCACCGGCGCCAACTGGGACTATCCATCTCCGCAGGCATTCTACAATGCCCTCAAGCGAAAAGGCTGGGAAACGAACGAAGGCGACGTGCCCACCATGGTCGCGATCCACAATTTTCTTAACGAGGCGTGTTGGGGAGAGATCCTCAAGTGGGAACAGAAATACCACTGGTGCGTTCGCGTTTTGTTTTTTTTTTTTTTGGCTGTTTTCTGTTTTCCTTTTTTTTTGGCTTGTATTTCAAATCAGCATTGCCTGCAAAACTCTCACGTTTTTTTTTGTTGTGCCAGTGATTGCACTGACATCAGATTATCTCGCTTCCAAGGCCGTCCGAACGATCTGAGTCCGAAGGCGCGATGGATGGGCTTCAGATATGGGTCAGCATCTATTTTTTTCTCCGGCAATTTTTCTTCGTGATTTTTAAGTGCATTTTCGCTACAGCGCAGACAAACCCTTCGACAGGCATGACTGGACAGTCAGCAGATGCGGTCGGGATGTGCGGTACGTGATCGATTATTACTCCGGTCACGACGAGCCGGCGAGCCCCGTGTTCAATGTTGATGTGCGGCCGGCGTTGGACTCACCCTCCGCAGTATTTGACCGTGTGAGGGAGTTTGGCAGCATATTATGGGGCAAGTTCTTCAGTGGATAGGATGCTTCAGATTTTGAAACCTATTGTTCTTTCCGACACTTTTCCAACATTTTTTTTTTCCGTCCAAAAAATAAAATGGAATAAAACGATCCCTAATTCAGAAATCCCCGACAGGCCTAAAAAGCGAGATCGAGTCAATTCCACGAAAGGAAAGAAATGGGTAGTAAACAAACTGCATGAACCTGAGCACCACACAGACACGGTATTTTGTCTTCCTCAATCGGAAATTTGTAGTCATAGGTGATTTCTTCGCCCTCTGCAACCGATTTGTTTGCATAAATAACAATCTTCTTTTGGCCATCAACGGTAATTATTTTCGCGTTGCAATTCGGCTAAAATCAGCACATAGAAAGAAATCAGAACAAAAGAAAGAGAAAAACAGCAAAATCAATTATTTGGGAACTTACATCACAGCAGTGGTTGATGAACCGCGCCAAATTGCCGGATTTGGTCGCGTCGATGATGTTGTCATCGTCAATTCGAAACAAGTAGCTGCTTCCAATTCCAGATTTTTCATACAATTTCTCGCGGTGGTCAGCCACCTTTGGGGAAAATTGCCTTCAGTCGGAAAAATCACAAGGAAAAAAACAACGAAGCGGCGGAAAACAAACCTTCTGTCGAATCATCTCCCCTATATACTCAATCACAATTTCGTCGGCTTGAATTGGTTCGAGCGCAAACAGACCCCAGTCATGAATTTTGCTCCTCGCAAAGCGCAGACGATTCTTGCGCGAGCGCATATCGTTGTATTTGATGACGTCTGAGGCATTTTCACCATATATGGCCGTGAACACCGAATTTGACGCCGAGCGCACCTGGGGATCCGCCAGCGCTCCGCTGCCGTTGCTGCCGCTACCGCCACTTCCGAAATTTCGTGACAGCCCTCGCGACCGTTGAGCGGAGTTTGCCGTCGTGCTGTTGTTACCTCCAGAACTTGCTGAATAAGCAGAGTTCGACCCCGCAGGGGTAGTCAGCAGTGGATCGTCATTCAAGCTTCGGTTGTTGTTGTTGAGATACTTGTACTTCTCGTGTTCTGGAATCTTGTAATAGCCTTCAGTTCGAGCAGCTCCAGTTCGGTGCCTTCCGAATGTGATGAAAAATTCTTCCACCATGTCAGTTTTTTGGTATGCCTCCATCTCGGCTTCAACTAGGAAAGTGGATAAACGATCACTAAAATTTTCTCACAAACAACCATACCGTCAATTTCCTCCCCTCGTTGTTTGAGCTTCATCAGGCGGCTTCGCTTTCTCCGTAAACGTTCCTCCACAGCAGCTGCGTGCAAAAACTTGAGGTCCTCCTCGCGCCTGTCATCACCGGCAATGCCAGTCACCAAATCCAAATTGCTAAAATCGAGAGAAGCATCGCTGTCGTACTCATCGCTGTTTTCGCCGAGGTCATTCCAGTCAGGGTCGATGTTCAAATAATTGAACGTTCGGATCGGTTCCGCGGGCCAAACAAATGGCAGAAGAACATCTTGCGCGCTGTCTGTCGGAGACGGTGGGAACTGCGTCTGCTGACGGGTAGGGCGAACGTATCCTGTAACTGCCGCAAGGTGTTGAGACACATTCCGCCGTTTCTTTTTGCGGGCAGCAACGTCCACTTTTTTCCCTTTTTCGACAGTCGAATCTGAATCCGCCCGCTTGTTCTGTGAAAATCGTGGCTTCTTCTTGAGCACTCGATAATTTCTTTGAGCCTCTAAAAGAGATTCGTACAAGGATTTTCCGTTTTCGGGTGCCTCGGGTTCATCCTCCGGAACAGTGGAAGCATCACCCGAGAATGATGGCGTTGCAGTTTCTGTTTCGACGTCTTTCGTTTCAGCTGATGAGTTTGCAGTTGGCATAATCGAAGGCGGGATTGCAGGTATCCCAGGGACAAGTTCATTCACGGAGTTTGAATGCGAATTTGAATCTTCCTCTTCCTCTTCCGAACTTTCGTCGCTGCTCCAATTGATCGCAGCCAATCGTGACCGGTTGGTTTTCTGGGCATCTTTCAACTGAATCGAGAGATTTTTCTGGCGAACCAAAATTTCTTTGCGGTTGCTTGTCAAACCAGCATCATCATCAGAACTCGAATCACTTTCAACGACTGGTCGCTTCAGTGGCACAGTGGATCTTTCTTGGACCGTAGGCTTTTTCTTGAAGCTTGGAAGGCTCCCATTCGCTGCATCACGCCGTTTCAGTTCTTCGTCGTCTGCTCTCGTCACCCTTGATCCCAATGATGCTGAAGACACCGATTCAGGCATGTTCCTCGCAGCAAAACTTATTTCTGCACTTGTGGCCATTGAAATTGCTGCTTTTCTTAACGAATGTTCTTTCAGAATCCCGTCCACAACCTCATTAACAAGAGGCAATAAAACTCGACGATTTATGTCATTGACTAAAATTTCGTCCAAATTTTTCCCGACCATGCCAGCAACCTCCTTCAACAGCATTGGTGTTTGGTCTGATCGGCTATTGTTATCTGAGTCCCGTTGGAGTTTCGAAGAACTTGATGCGGTTTGGTTATAGCTTCCTGAGAAACGCGAGGGACCTGCGACACGACCAACAGAAACGTCCTCAACCCGAATCGAAGAATCCTGTCGCGAACGAGACACAGGGCTGCGACTGTATTTCCTCCGATTAAGACTGCGACTCCTGTCTCGCCGACGGGGCAAGCTATCACTACGGCTTCTCCTTCTGCGGGAAAATGCTTCTCTTGAACTCGCACGGTCTCGTCGCCGGTATGTGTTTGAATCGTAATACCGTCTGTTTCGACTGCGACTACGACTGCGACTGCGACTGCGACTTCGACTTCGGCTCCGGCTGCGGCTGCGACTGCGGCTCAGCCGCCGTCGCTCTAACCTTCGGTCCATGCTTCGCTCTTGGTCTCGATCTCTAACACGGTTGCGCTCGCGGGTAACCTTCCAGCGTTCCCGACTACGCGAACGACTTCGAGACCGACTGCGGCTTCCACTGTCGCGACGGCTGAAAGAGGATCGGCGACGTTTTTCAACGGCCGGGACTTGCTCTCGGTCTGTACCAATGTTCGAGAATGAATTATTTACAATTTTGGACGTCGTCGGTTGCAGACGCGAAAGCATGCGAGAGCTCAAGTTTAAGGGTCGTTCGGGAGACGATATCGCACTGGAAGACCTTGGGGTAGAAGGATACGGCCCCTGCATTACAGTCCCGGCATTAAGTGTCAACGCCGGGGGTATAGGAGATTTGTACGTTGGAACCAACGGAATGGCAGCATCTGTTGATTGGACCTGGCTCGCGATAGAGGCAGTGTTCGCTGGCGCTTGTTTTAGTTGTACAGGACGCAAAACACCCTGCGGACAATAATTTTCGGACTCGCGATTTGGCAAAGAATAAACGAAATACTGACCAGATCTGCAGATTCTATGGAAACCGGCAACGCGGATGGCGCGCCTTCAATCTCCGGGATAATGTTTGCATCGCCAGCTAAACCGTGCGATATATTGTTATTGAAGCCAGAAAGAAAACATGAACTCACAATACAGCGAGACCGACACAACAGTTCCACCGATGTATCCGCCATTCTCAGACTTGACTGCAACTCTTGCGGAATGTGCACCAGCTAGAGCAACTGGCTTCCCATCGACGGTTTTATCTTCGAAAGAAACCAGAGCGGAAAGTAAATTTGATGAGAAAAGCTTCCCCGAAGCCATGTCGAAAACAGTTGATGGTATGAGGTTAATAACTCCAACAAAACCGTATTTGCTGAAAATATTGTGAAGATCGTTTGCTTTGGTGTTAACAGGAAGCCCGGAAACCGCAATTACAGATGGCTGGGGTCGAGATGATACGACGTTGGAATCGATCTTATCAACAAGTTGAGATGGCAGGGCAGGCACAGTAGTCGGGTTCTACCAACCGTCCATGAGAATCTTTTGAGGGAGAGAAGAAGCTTCATCTTTCCCTTTGCGCCAGCAACCGAAGTGGCCAGCTTGCGCGGATCTCTCGAAGCGTCGAGCGAGCTGGACAAGGGAATGGACCTGTAAAGAGAGAAGGCTTAAGTGTTTGGACCGGCCTGTGCGAAGGCGAGCATGGCTTGGCCGCAACAACAGCAGCGAAACGTACACGGGGTCTCTAGCAAGGACGGCGGACGCAGAGGAGGCATGATGTGTCCGGGGGGGGTCGCGAGACTGATGTCGATGGTGACGCGTGAGGGCGTCCATTGACGACAAGAAACACGGCACAGGCACAACCCACAGTTTGCGCACCGCAACGTAGCGCACCGCAATGCCCTGCACTGCACACTGCAGCGAAGGAAACGCGCGTGGAAAGCAACGGAAGGCAGCAGTAACGGCACACGCACAATATCCGAATAACGCCACAAACAACATACGGCATGCGACACACGCACGACGGATGCACAACAGACGCACAGCAGCACACGCGCAAGGGAAATGCCGCTGGATCGCGGACATGTCGGGAGAAGGAACAAACGCATATTTGTGATTGCGGTTGGCATTTCTTTCTTTCCTTTATTCGAAATCCTCCACAAAAAAATCCATTCATCCAATGGCCACCAGCCTCGACGCTCTCAAGAAGTGAGTGTATCCGCCCCCGCCCCGCGCGGCCTGCTGTGCGTCCATGCGTCTGTTTCTGCCTGATATTTCAGAGTGCTGCACTTCGTTATGCACTTCTGCGTGTTGCGTTCTCGTCCCTTCATACCCTTATCATTCCTACTATCAATATGTGATAAGTCTTTTCCTGTTTGCTGACGCTCTTCTCACGCAAGGTACACCACCGTCGTTGCCGACACCGGCGACTTTGAATGTTAGTGCAACCTGTTCGTCCTCCGTATTACTAACTTTCTCTTTTCTCAGCTATCAGCAAGTTCAAGCCGCAAGATGCTACCACCAACCCTTCGCTCATCCTGGCTGCTGCCCAGAAGCCCCAATATGCCCGTTTGATCGACGCGGCTGTTGAATGGGCCAAGGAAAAGTCGGCGTATGTTTCCAATGGTTGTCGGAGAGTCTTTAACCTCTTTTTGTCAGTGACAAAGATGAGCAGTTGAACTGGGCACTGGACAAGCTGGTATTTGCTTCATCTTGTTTGCTGTTATTTGTTAATTTTGTCTGGTTGCTAGCTTGTGAACTTTGGTACTGAGATCCTTAAAATCGTTCCTGGCCGTGTTTCCACGGAAGTCGACGCGAGGTAAATTCGCGCGTTTCTTGAATTACACGTGTTGAAAAAAAATCTTCAAATTGCCAGGCTCTCGTTTGACAAAGAAGCTACTGTCGCCAAGGCCAAGCGCATCATTGCTCTCTACGATGAGGCAGGCGTTTCAAAGGACCGCGTTCTGATCAAGATTGCATCGACGTGGGAGGGAATCCAGGCCGCTAAGGAACTTGAGGCCGACTACGGCATTCACTGCAACCTTACGTTGCTGTTCGGTTTTGCGCAAGCCGTTGCTTGTGCGGAGGCTAAAGTGACTCTGATTTCTCCGTTCGTTGGCAGAATCCTCGACTGGTACAAGAAGAGTACTGGAAAGACATACGAACAAACTGAAGACCCCGGTGTTACTTCTGTACAATCCATCTACAACTACTACAAAAAGTTTGGTTACAAGACTATTGTGATGGGAGCCTCGTTCAGAAACGTTGGAGAGATCGAAGAGTTGACCGGTTGCGACTTTTTGACCATTTCTCCTGCCCTTCTGGAGTCTCTGCAATCCTCAGACAAGGTTCTGGAGCCCAGACTGACTGTTGCTAAGGCCGAAAGCCTCGATATTCCGCGCCGCACGTTTGACGAAAAGACGTTCAGATGGGAGATGAACCAGGACGCCATGGCGACTGAAAAGCTCTCTGAGGGAATTCGCAACTTTGCAGCGGACAACGGAAAGTTGGAGGCTGCAATCAAGGCAAAGTTGGCGTGAAAGTTGCATTTTTGTTTTGTTTCGTTTGATGTGGAGGCAAAGGTTGAGTTGTGCCTTTTTTTTGGTTTATTAGTTTTTGTCGTTTCCCGCAAAGAAGTGAATGTCTGCTGCGCGCCACCGTGTTCTCTCTGTGCTACAACGAGTGGCTGACGGCTCGCGCGGCTGTATGTGCCACGGAGACGTCGCATCCAAGTTCCCCAACACATTGTTGCCGCACGCGAAGAATTGTGGCGCGACGATCGCTTCTGCCAGAAAGGATGTGGATTATGCTTTCGAGGTTTCTGTGCGCGGAGCGCGATGGGACGTTGCTTACCGTAAAACACATGCAGATGGCCGCCTCGAGCATACGCTTTGGCCCGGGAGTAACAGCAGAAGTTGGCCAAGACTTCAAGAATATGAACTCCAAGAAAGGTGCGCTGTATTCCCCGGTTGTTTTTTCTGACGACATGTGTTTGCAAGTCGCTGTGTTCACAGATCCAAACATTGCCACGTTACCGCCCTTCCGGACCGTAATTGAGTCTTTGAACGCGTCCAAGGTGCCGCATGTAGTTTTTCCGCACGTTGCTGTGGAACCGACGGATTCTTCGATGAAAGATGCAATCAATTTTGCGAAGCATCACCAGCCAGATGCTTTTGTGGCAGTTGGCGGGGGGTCGACAATCGACACGGCAAAGGCGGCGAACCTATATCTTTGCCACCCGGAAAACGAATTTTTGGACTTTGTGAACGCACCGATCGGGAAAGGACTTCCTGTCAGGGAAAAATTGATGCCTTTGATTGCCGGTAATTCTCTTTACTTTACCCCTTTTTTTTTTATTAATTTCGTGCTTGCTTTGTTGTGGATGAATTGTCCTTTAAATTTCGATTTTAGTTCCGACAACTGCCGGCACTGGATCTGAAACCACGGGGGTTGCAATTTTTGACTATGTGCCAAAGAGTTTTAAGACGGGAATCGCTTCACGTGCGCTGAAACCAACACTCGGAATTATTGATCCGGAAAACATGAGGACAATGCCACCGCAAGTGCACGTGGCGTCGGGGCTTGACGTGCTTTGCCATGCATTGGAAAGCTATACAGCTATTCCTTATAATGAAAGGTCACCTCGACCGTCGGACCCGATATATCGTCCAGCGTACCAAGGGTCGAACCCGATTTCGGACGTATGGGCATTGACCGCAATGCGCATGTGCGTGCAGAACTTGCGCGAGGCGTACAGAGACGCAGGAAACCGCAAAGCTCAGCAGCAAATGGCACTCGCGGCCACATTTGCAGGGATTGGGTTCGGAAACGCGGGCGTGCACTTGTGCCACGGCATTTCCTATCCTATATCAGGACTCAACCGCACGTACCGGCATCCGGGATATGCCGGTGTTGCAGGTGTTGCAGGGAAAATTGTGCCGCACGGAATCAGTGTGGCCGTGACAGCACCAGCTGTGTTTGAGTGGACAGCGGCATCAAATCCAGAGCGGCACTTGGAAATTGCGGGAATGTTTGGAGTAGACGTGGCGCGCGCGAAGAAGGAGGATGCGGGCAGAATACTTTCTGACGCGTTGCGCGGGTTTTTGTTTGATCTGGACGTGCCCAACGGCATTTCTGCGTTTGGGTTCGGCAAAGGTGATGTGAAGGCATTGATGCGCGGCACTTTGCCACAGCACCGCGTGACTAAGCTGGCGCCGAACGATGCCACTGAGGAGGTGCTGGAGACATTGATTGAGCGCTCGCTCAACATATACTCGAGTTGAAATGAAAATTCGGGGTGTTTTTTTTTCTTTTCATTTCAGCCACCAACAACACCGGCAGGGCGCGCGCGGGCGGAGCGAGGGGCGGCGGCGGCGGCAGCGTGCGGGGCGCAAGGAGGGACGCGCGGTGGACGCGACGCGCTGGGTGCAGCGTGCCGCGTGGGTGTTGGGGTGTGTGGGCGGGGTTCTTTTTTTGGCACGGGCAGCAGGCAGGGGACGGCAGTGGCAGTGGCAGTGTTCATTGGAAATGATCGCATTGGAGCACCCGGTTCTGCACGACCAGCAGCAGCAGCAGCAGCAGCAGCAGCAGCCAACTCCGCCGCCACAGGAGCAGGAGCAGGAGCAGGAGAAGGAAGAGCAGCACCACCAGAACCACGACCACAAACACGAACAGGAAAAGCAATCGCCCATGCCCACTCCCGTCGCGGCCTTGTCTGCCCACGCGGACCACGCCCTCGAACTCACCAAGGTGCCCCCGCTCGCAGTAGTTGCTGCCCCCTCCCCTCCCCTGTCCCCTGACACGCTCTGACACGGCTCTGACGTGCTTTCCCTCTCTCCCACGGCCCACTCCTCACCCACCCACCCACGCCGCCAGCACGACAACCACCCCCTGCCCAGCGTCACGGACGCCCTGTCGCAAGCCTCTGCCCTCCCGCCGCTGGACCTGCCCTCTTCCGCCGCCGTCGCGCTGTCCTCCGCCGACCCCAACGCGTCTCAAGTCGCGGATTCCGCCGACCTGCCCATGTCTCCACCGCCTGACGCGACTGCCCCAGCCCACGAGCCCGAGCCAACAACATCGGAGACTATTCCCACCGAGTCACCACCGAGCGACGCCGCCGCCGCCGCCGCCTCCTCCTCCTCTGCCACCGGCGACTCCGGTCTGGACGCTGCCGCGGCAATGAAACGCGCCACGTGGACTTCTGGATCGCAAGCGTCGCTGCCGCGTGCGTTTAACAGATTCTCCACAATCCCGTCCAGTCCGTCGCTGTCATCCACCTCGCGCACGTCGCGGCGGACAAGCATGGTGCCGCTTGCCCGTCGCGTCGAGGACGGCCCGCCGATGCCCATCTCGGCCATCACCAGTGCCGTGCGCTCAACAAACCCCATTCTGGAGGAAATTTTGCATTCCATCAAGCTTCTGAATGACAATGACGAATCTTTGGTTGTTCTCGACCTGAAAGATTGCAACATGGTCACCCTCGCACACGGAACTGCCCTGGCAGACGCAATTGCTGTGAACACGCATTTGAAGGAACTGAATTTGTGTAACGCTCAGGTTGCCACAAGCACGGCTTCAGAACTGGCTGCTGCCTTGAGAACAAACAAATCTTTGGAAATTTTGAATCTTGAATCCAACAATATTGGTCCTCTGGGGGTGAGCAGTTTTATTATTATTCTTATTGTTATTTTTTTTTTCCATTGAAATTCTTCCTCTTCCGTTGTTTTTGTATTTTGCTTATCCTTCCTTCTTATCGTAGATAAAGCATCTTGCGGAGGCTCTTGCCTACAACGACACTCTTCTAGAGTTGCGTCTGATTAACCAGAAACAGGCCGCCGGCATTGATGCGGAACAAACGTTTGCTAGGTCATTACAAAAGAACGAGACAATTGTGAAAATTGGGCTGCAGTTCAGGGATGCTGCGTCTCGAAATGCCGTCGACCGGATGATTATGAGGAACAAGGACAAGGCGCGTAGAATGCGTTTGGCACTTGCACAGGATAAAAGTTAAATCACTTTCATGTCATGGATGTTGGGGGGGTGAATTTTGTTGTTTTTTTTTTCCCGCTTTTTTTTTTTTTTTTTGGATTGATTTTCATCGATGGGTGGGTGTTTTTAAATGAACGCGCATCGCCGATTTTGCGGCGAATGGCGCATGCCATACTATTGCAGAACAGAAGTCCTCAGTGAATTTAAGTTTGCTTTTGTGTAGGATTTTTTTGTTTTTTTTTTCTTAGTTATTTTTTTCACTCCCCCCTCGAAACTTAAATCCCCAACTCCGGAGCGAGAAAGTACTCGAGGAATCCAACAATTTTCCTAGATTCCAGAATGGTATCCCGCTCCCTCGCAACCTCGACATTCGCGCTTGCAACGCTGCTCCCACTCCGTGCGAGATTCGAAACTGCCACTGTGGCCAGCTTGAATGCATGAACTTGGGCGCCGGAGCCCAGCGGGTCTGTCACGCCGACGACTTCAATTGGATGGGAAATTCTCAAGTGCGAGTGCAGAGGCCGCAGAGGAGAAACCGGGTGCGGCGATTCGGGCCGGTTGCCCGAAGTCGGTGAAGCTGCTCGGCTGTTTGGAGCAGATAATTGTTGGTGGTTTTGGATCGCTAAGGCTTCCAGGACGGGGTTCGAAGGATTTGCTGGAAACGACAAGATGACCGAGGTTCCAAGATGGACCGCGTGAGCAAAAGCTAGCAGATATCGCGTGTTGAATGTCTGCTGGATCGGCGCATTCGCTACCAGGATCTTGCAGCGGGGCACCTGAGCTTTTTGCCTCAGCAATACACCCTCACGAATTGTTCAATTGTTCAAGTAATCTCACCGGCTTGTTTGGAATGTTGTACTTTTGAGACAAACCAACTTGAAGTGTACCATTAGCACCGGATGACTCAAATGTAATTGCGTTCTTGGTGCCCGTAATAGTCACTGCATTTCATTCGAAACAGTCGTTATTACTTCAGAGAATACGCACAAACTCTCCAAATTACCGCGATCAGACGCATCGTGGAGTGCAGCGATCGTGCGGACGTATTCTTTTGCCTCAATCTGGACCACAAACGCGTACCCGCTGGCTGGAGGCGTGGGCAATCGATGGATCACAGGATCAATCTTCTTTGGAACAAAGTCCATCTCGTAAAGCACCTTCCTCCCCAAATCAATAGACTCGAAATACAGCTCGCAGCCAATGTCTGCCTTTTCAGACCGGAGCTCGATGCGGTCGAAATCGTCGACGAGCTCCAGTTGCTGAAATATCGTCTTTGGATGCACGGCCAGAGAAACCACCAGGCCGGGCCCGTCCGCGCCGTCGGGGTCGTCGTTCGTATTGACTACTTCCGGGTTGCAGCTGAGTGACGAAAAAAGCGACGACGGCGCGATTGTTTGAGCGGCGGCAGAGGCCGGGCTGCCGCCTGCGCCGGACGCCGGCCCCAGCATCCGCAGCAGCCAGGCATGCAGGTTACTGTTCGGGTTCGGGCTCGACGGCGATTCGACCGCGTCTTGGGGCCCTGTGGTTGTTGTGCTGCCGGCCGCCGCCGCCGCGCCGCCGCCCACCTCGTGCAGATCTGACGGTTTCGCAAAGAGCCGAAACGACGCGAAGGCCGCCTTAGCGTCTCTGGAAGGGGCGGCAAAAACGATGGAGAGGGGGAAGATGTTCAGTCCCGTTCCAGAGCCGTGCGTGCGCGCAAGACCAAAAACTCACCCGCTCGGCCCACAGCTGAAGTGCGAGTTCAACCCGCGCTCCTCGGAGAACCGCAGGTTCAGAGTGTTTGATCGGTTGAGGTCTTTAAGCGCCCGCAGCACTGCCACTAGCACTCCTGAACGCCATGTTAATATATCTCACGCTGACTGTATTTGAGAGATCGCAAATGGTGCGGTGCCCTCTTCATAACACACGGAGAACAGAGGCAGCGGCAGGAAACATAGCACATACCTTTAGATCCGACGGCAAAACACGCGTGAACTTCCATCTGTGTTTGCGTCTGGGGGTGGCGGTGGGTGTTTGCGCCAAGTTTTTTCCACAGGTCCCGCCAACTCCGCTCCAACACTGCGCAAAGCGAACAGGAATACGCGAATATTCAATTGAAGCTTACGATAATCTCGACGGAAAGGTGCTGTTTCCGACGTCCATCTTCTCATATCTGTGGTTCTACCGAATGGATCCTCATCAATTGATTGATTCATGTCGATTGATTCATGAAGTCTACACCACCAAAGCATTCTGCCAGCGTGTAAATCAGCTAGAGTTAAGAATATCTGAAATATTGGATGATAGAAAGGAAATTAATGGAATGCCACCGCTGCTGTTGACAAATTTATCGGATTTTGATCATTTGCACATCGAATGACGTATGCACAGAACCCACGATATTTGGGAATTGAAGCTTTGAAACGATGCTATGGTGTCAAATACGTGGTTTTTCCAACAAGGGTCGCTCAAAATGACAACTGTGTGGACACAAAGAAATACGCCAACATTTTAATACAGCCTGAATTCGCGTAGTTTTCACGATCATCAAAGACTTTTTTGTTGGCATATGTTTTTTTGATTTGGTATTTTAAGTTTCCCGGAATGCACGCTGGTATATTGATAATCTGGAAGCGGCTGAAACCAAGAATGTTTGCAAGGCTGCTGCCGGTGCGATCGTCAATTATTGCAGCTGCGAATCAAAAAGCAAAAGAAAAAGGAAATGGCGGCACTTCGTTGTTCGTGGCCACGGGCTCTCTTCTTGCATTCGCCATGGACAGCGGCGGCAGAGCGTACGACTGCCGCGTTTGTGAGCAACAGGCGTCTGTTTGTGTCCGACGCCATTGCCACGGAGACTGATGGCGAATCTGTCGCGCTGGAAGCTCACAACCCGAAGCCAGCCAGCACGAAAGCTTCCGTGGACCGCTCAACCGCTCAATCTGTGGTGCTCGCTACAGCGCAATCGCATGGCGTCTCTACACCATCCCTCGCATCACGCTTTCCGTCTCCTGCTCTCAAGTTCAAGGTTGTTTTCTTCGTAAAGTCTTGTGCCAGGACTGATGCGATTGCCCACAGATTGTGTCAGCGTGCATTGCGGAAACTAACGTGGGGCTCTTCTCCAATCCGATTCTGTCGAAAATCAAGTCGCTCGGCGACCTTGTTGACGCACTTTCTGGAGAGGGGTTTGCGAAGCCAAAGTCGCTGCTTGAGCAGTCATACGACATGTTCAACAAAGTCGACACTGTCGAAGCACTATTCGAGCGCATGGAGCGGGAAAACACGCGGCCGCCGAATTTGTATTTGCGCCCGAAGAGCGGCGCGCGATGAGGGAATTGGGGTTCCGCAGAAGAAAACAAAACACACTTTGCTATCTCGCTTAATGCGCGTATCTCTCGGCGGTGCCTGCGCGGCTGCGGTGCTTTCTGTTCTGTACGCGTCGCCGGCGTCTGCTTCTGCGTATGCACATGCGCGCCCCGCAGACGCGTCGCCATCGGCAGCTGCGGAGCTTCAACCCACGCAGTCTACGGCTTCCGCCAGTGCTACCGCGCGGCCCACCCCGCTCGTCAATGCGAAGAACGACAACGTGTCGGTGCAATTCATCGCACCAGCCGTCGCACGCGCGGAGAACCCGTTCCTAGTTGAGATTCTTGCCCTCAACTCCACGCCGGAAACGCGCCCGTCGCTGGTTGCTCTCATTGAACACGAAGCTATGCTGGAGAAAATGTTTCTGCTTCCCGCGCGCGTTCTGGACGACGAACGCGTGGAGGTTTGTTTTTGGTTCCAGCATTTCATGCTCTGACTTCTTGCCTCAGTTTCGCCCAAAGATCATTGTCCCTGGGCGCTTTCATGTCACGCTTTGGGTCGAAGGCTCCCTCAAGATACACTGGAATGCCGACACGTGGAAGTACTGGCCAAAGTCGGCGTGGGACGAGCCGAATTTGAACAAAGTGCCCTGGTACGACAAAGCCCCTTTCCGCAAGATGGCGCCGCTCTCTGCGCTCATTCAATTCAGCTTTGACGTTGCTGCTTCGACCGAGACTGAGCTTGTTGATTACTTCGGCAACAACTTGCGAACGTGCACCGTCAAAGACTTTGGCGACCTCCAGACAGCTGGCAAGTGGGTCTCACCTCGGATACTGAAGTCCCCAGCGCTTGATCTGCCGCAAACTCAAGGTCGCGGTGCCGACCTCAGCTTCTTCCCTGAAAAATGCCGCCTGCGGTACAGGTCAGTTCCCGAAGCCCAACAATGTTTGCATCGCAAGACTGTTGCGTTCGTAGGCGATTCCACCTTCGAAGAGCTGCTCATAGACCTTGTTTCACACGTGTTTGGTGACGACCCAACGTCCGACGAATTCATTGATATTGATCCATATGTTGCTGTGTCCACCGAGCAGCCTGACTGCAATCAACGCCGCCGCCGCGAGTTCTCTGCGAGTGGAGTATTCAAAGAGTTACACTCCTTTACGCGGCTATCGATGATCTGGGGCCCGCAGCTGGCGCCTTGCGGTTTCTCTGTTGGTTGGTGGAACGCGAAAATCAATTTGTGGTGTGAATTTTGCATAAACAGGAAACGGCACCGCGCTCTCGCTGTTCAATGACCCCTTGCACGTCGAGCGGCTGCTTTTCAAGCTGCGCTTTTCGGCAAGCATCAACAAGCTGCCTTATGTTTCTGACGAACAAGAGATACCTTTCCGGTTGGCCGCGCCCTTGATTTACGGATGGGAGCGTCACGATGCTGATCTGATCGTATTTGGGAGTGGCTTACATGACATGGAGGATTTTGGACCTGAAGGCAGTGTCTACACCATCGAGGACTACCCGGCAATGATTGAGAAGGCTTTGCACTTATTAAAGACAGGTACTGCAGCATTTCTCTAACTTTCCCAGCTGACAGTTCCGTTTCTTGTTACAATACTAGAAAATCCTCGGGCGCTGATCGTGTTCCTCACCACAAACACCAAGATCGCCCAATCCAATTTCTACATCCGCCACATCAACGACGCCGGAAAGGCCGCTGCGCACAAGCTCGGGATCCCGGTGATAGACGCCAACGGCATACAGAAGCATCGCCTTCGCGGCGACTTGTCCTGGCATTTTGGCGACTACCATCACTCAACAAATTTCCGTGAGCGGTCGCCGTTCAGCCACGCTGTCGTGCAAATGATTTTAAATGCGCTGTGTCCTTGGGACTAGCAAAGAAATAAACGCCAAGCTCACTGGGCTTTCCCCTCCCTGGCATCTATGCGGGAGCTTGCTACTCCAATTTGCTTGTGAGAAAGTTCTCGGCTCGCTGCAAAGGCATGAACGCTCCCAGATGATGTTCACATCAAATCGGGCGGCTTATGCCGTGCACCTTGAAGCTTGTGCTTTCGCGTACGTCTGGTTTCCGAAAGAGCCGACCGGCGTCTTGAAAAGTTCAATGTTCGGGAATCGCAGACACCACCGCTCATGCTAGGCCGTATGATACTATTGCATGAGACGAACTGCCAAAACTTCATGCAAGGAGGATTTCTTCACGTATGGGAAGACTGTGAAAGTCCCGAGCAGAAATTTTCGCCGGACAGAGTTATCGAAAACAGTTAAGGAGGGTGGGAACGCGTGTGATGTATGATCTAGCATCTATACTTAAGTTCTTGGTGATTTGTTTTGATTTGTAAAAATTTTGGGACTTAAAGTAAATTTAATTTTGTTGCATTCCGAGTGTTAATTTCGGCTCTTTCCATGTCCCCTTATTTACTTATTTGCGATTATACTTTTAATCGGACTGCTCATTTCAACTACTGGTTACTTGGTTATTCTTCACGAAGCAGTACACACCCCGTAACTCTTCAAATTTCTTTGAAAGTTTCATCTGTTTAAAGTATCAGCATCATATTGAACACTTCGTAGCAGAAAACAGGAAATTCGAAAGTGTGTGAAAAGTCCAAAACACGAAGCAAGAACTTGAACAGGGGTCAAAAAGAAAGAAAAAAAATTAGACAATTGAAATGTGGGTCTTTCAAATAAGAAATTGCACCGGTGCTTAAGTAATTTGTTTTATTTTGATTTGACTTTGTTTCGTTCATCTTTTCAGAATAGGTACAGGGCAAAAAAATTTGATCTTTGGGCAATCTTTGGCAATTCCGTCTTCACTTTGCGAGATCGAAATGGACTGCTGCTTTGCGATCTCAGTTGCGCTTATCCATAGCGTGAGCTTTCTCAATCTTACTGTTGTGGACTCCTTGTCTTCCGCCAGACAATTCTACAACATATCTCTGAATTTCCCTTCATCGTATATTGTAAACCACGAACGATTCTCAAACGGCGAATCGGACGGCACGGCGGTTGCGTGCTCGCAGGAATGGCGGAGCAGCGACGGGCTGTGGAAGTCGATCACGTGCTCTGCAGAATGGACAACAGTCTTTTCGGCCACGTTCAGCATGCTGATCCCACCAGCCAACTATATGCTCGCGTCTGCCGCGCCGCCTGATGACGTGGCGGGCGCAGCAGACGCGAGCAGTACTACTGGCCTGAATTTCTCCGTGTCGGCCAGTGGCGGAGCCGGGCCGCCATGCGTGTTGGCGCAGCACTGCGCCGCCCCGACTGCATTGCCGCCAATCCGCTTCGCCGCCGTCGCCGAGCAGCCCACATCCACCCGTCCACTGTCAGACGTGCCGCGGTACGAGAACATGCCGGTCTGGGCGTCTGCAACCATCGGCGCGTGTTGCGCGCTTATTCTGGCCGCTGCTATGTTCTTGTACAGACACCAGAGAGCACTGAAAGCGCAGAGAGCTGCTACTTTGAGTTTACTCAACTTGTCTGCCAGTGGAAAACTTAAGGCATCTAGGGCCAAAAATTTAAATGCGCATGACCATAAAACGGAACATTCTCAAGCACAAGCAGAACGCACCGTTGAAAATCTTTGCCCTGAAATCGAGAATTCTGATGACCAACTGATCTATGACCTACAAACATTTTCAACGAATCTGACTGATGCTACAAGTATAGCCAGAGGCGCACCAGAGAGTACGACAGGGAGCACAGCAGCAAAGCACGGACGAAAATCAAAAACTGTTCACATACAGCAACAGCAACTGGAACTGTTGGATGGAATAATTAAAAAATAAACACATACAACTTCATCTATTTGAAATGCAAAAGAAGCGCCACTCATACAGCACAGGCCTTGTGCGAATGCGAAGCCGGCTTTCCAACGTGGCAGCAAGCAATGGAAACAACCCACTCGTGGTCCTTCAAGTCTTTGGAATTGATCCTTTTTGACGGATCTGGCTCCATCAGCCGGTACTACTGGTTGTTAACTAACCAAAAATGCGCATCATGAAGCTTACCATCAGCTTCTTCTTGTTTGGAGGTTGCATCCGTTCAATGGGCCAAAAGTTGCCCAAATGATCGAGGAAATTTTTGAATCTCGGATCAGATGATTTCGCGGCGCGCCAAGGAATTGCATTGTGAGCCATAACGTAGTAAATAACTGCCATGGACCAAATATCGGACATGTCCGGCTCGTATTCCTTTGGCAAAAAAACTTCTGGCGCAACGTAAGGACCACTTCCACATTCTCCCACGCATTTTTTCTTTCCAGTTTCCAATGGAAGTCTGAACACTTTGGAAACGCCAAAGTCGGTAATTTTAAGTATTTGCCCGCTCTTGTCGAGAAGCAAATTTTCGGGCTTCAGGTCCCGATGTGCCACTCCCTCGGAATGCAGGTATGCCACGCCGTTGATAAGTTGCCTAAAGTAGCTAGAGGAGATTCAGCAAAATACCAGTCTGAGAAACCTACGAACCAATCAATGATTTCTGGTTCGGTCAAAACGTTGGCTTTGATTTTTGAAAACATATCTCCACCTTCGGAATACTCCATAACTAAATTCCACTTCCTTCGGTCCTGTGACAAAATATCAAGAAACTGAAATCGAACGAAATAAACATACGTCATCTTGAATCAAGTCGACTGTTCTCACAACGTTTTCATGCACCAGCGACGAGCTTATACAAAACTCTGCCGTGACTTTTTTGATGTACGCTTTCTGGTCCTCCCCTTTCCTTCTCGGATTGAACTCTTTGACTGCAAATCGCCTGTCGGAGTTAACTGGCGAACATAGCTTCACAATGGCACTCGCTCCTCGGCCTAGCTCAGTCTGCACACTTGGCCCGTACTTCTCAGAAAGAGAACTTTCGGAGCCGGTTCGGGTCATTTGTGGAACCAATCCAGGGTCATGGTTCAGATGTGCAAGAGAGCTGCTAATACTTTGGGAATAACTTGGTGGTGGTTCAAATATCTCCGAGGAGCCGTTGGCCAAATTGGTCCCAGAACTGCTGTTCGCTGACGGTTTACGCTTGCCTCCGGACATAATACTCTTAAAAATACTGGCAGTGCTACCTTCCTTGCTTGATGGTTCCTTCGCTGAGGCTGCATTAGTTGGGGCTGTGGGCGAAGATTCCTGCTTCTTCAAAAGTGTAGAAAGTGACATTTTCGAAGGGCGTCGAAGCATTGACGATGCTGTCTCAAAATCACTGTCAGATTCAGAGTCAGCGCCTTTGTGCTCTTTGTTTTTCTTGAAGACTGAATTAGTGAGGCGCGGGAGAGAAGATTGTCCTGGACGAGACAACACCGGAGCTTGGTTGCTCTTGTTTGCCGTCCGTTCCAATGTTCCGTTTGGGCTTGAGGGTGCGTTCTGGGAAGCCACAGACCGCCGGCCGTCTGAAAGGTGTCGGAGACTGCCATCGCTGTCCACATGAGAGTCCGTGTCCGTCTCGGCTTCAGTTCCAGAGTCGAAAAGTGAATTGTCAGAGCCAGAGTCCCAATCAGAAGCATCCCCGGAATTCGCCCGCGTTGCAAACGCTTTGCGCGAACGACCGAAGAGCCCATTGCTGAGGACACCGCTGTGTCCAGCGGCCGGAGCAGCCGCAGTAGCGTCTGAATGCTGACGAAAAATTCGATACATGGTGCCTTTGGCAGTTGAGGATGAGTGCGACTGATCAGTGGGTTCATCGCCGGGTGCGGCTGAAACACCGTATGATTGATGGACAGCAGCAGGTGCACTTGCAGATACGGAGGTCGGTACAGCAGCTGTGCTCGTGCGCGCAGTCTTGTCGAGGGCGGGGCTCCAGACCCCAACGTCGAACGAGGACATTATCTGGGTTGGTTGTTTTTTGGTTGATTTTCGAGAACATGCGAAGTCCCCTTATGGGATCAGCAGCCCCCGCTCAGCCCCCTTCCACAATCACTGGCGGCTTTGTGTCAACCGTGTTTATTCTGCTTCCAACTCCCGTCCACCGTCATGTAGCCCCACTGCAACACAACTTTCCGAATCACTATCACGACGACAGTGTGGTGTCCAGTTTCGTCTCCAGCTTTTTGGCCTCTCCAACCTTCCGAACTGCCTTCATGAAATCTTCGTTGATGCAGTAGTCGCGTTCGTCACGAATCGCAAACATTCCTTTTTTTCTGTTCAGCAAACGCAACGGATGTTCGGCTAAAGCAAAAAAGGGACATACCAGCCTCTGTGCAAACATTTCGAATGTCAGCACAGTTAAATCCATCGGAAAGTTTCACCACCGCGTCATAGTCTTAAAATACAATGACATAAGTTCAACTTACAATTGAGATGATTTTACCAATTTCCCCACTTTTCGTGATGGGGTTCGCGTGGATCTTCAAAACTTCCATACGTCCTTGTTCGTTGGGAAGTGGAATCTCAATTTTTCTATCCAATCGACCGGGCCTCATCAATGCGGGATCCAGTGTATCAGGACGATTAGTCGCCATTATCAACTTGGTTTGTCCTAGATAATCGAATCCGTCCATTTGGTTCAGCAGTTCCATCAGAGTGCGTTGAATTTCTCTGTCGGCACTTGTTCCCTCACTAAATCTACGACCCCCAATCGCGTCAATCTCATCCATGAAAATAATGCACGGTTCATGCTCTTTTGCGTAACCTGGAATAAAGCTTTAAGCACGCGACTTACAGAAGCGCGCAGTTTACCAAACATTTCGCGTATGACTCTTGCACTCTCTCCAATATACTTGTCAACGATTGCACTTGAAACAACTTTCAAAAAATTGCATTCAAGAGTTGCGGCGACTGCTCTTGCTAAAAGAGTTTTTCCTGTTCCGGGAGGTCCGTACAACAAAACTCCCTTTGGGGGTTTGATTCCAACGCGCACGAAAAGCTCTGGGTTTATCAGAGGAAGTTCGATGACCTTCGAGTTCGGATGAGTTTTCGCGATGATGCGCCAAGAGCTTACCTCTCGCAACTCGCGGATTTGCTCTCCCAAACCTCCCACACCCGCAAAAGAGGCGTTTCCTGGATCCTCGGCGCTCATATTGTACACCAGCGGATCAACTTCCCGAGGCAAGATACGCATGATGGTGAGAG
This sequence comes from Entophlyctis luteolus, assembly GCA_027604725.1. Classification (NCBI taxonomy): domain Eukaryota; kingdom Fungi; phylum Chytridiomycota; class Chytridiomycetes; order Chytridiales; family Chytriomycetaceae; genus Entophlyctis; species Entophlyctis luteolus. Next base: position 118,616 of record JADHYT010000009.1, on the reverse strand, counting down.
TAGTTATATCAAGGGCCACACGAACGCCTTGTTTTAGTTTGTCCTTTGGAACCTTATTGCGACAACCCACAACGTAACGAGGTCCAGAGGATGATTTGACGATGACTTATACGAGAGCGTTTTCATTAATGGCTTTCGAATAACAGGTCTCTCTCACATTTGTCTTCTGAAAGTTGCTTCAAGACCTCTCCAATCATTTGACCAACACTTTGCAGTGCTTTAATGTCTTCCTCTGTCTTTTCATAGTCCTTTTCAAGAGCTCTCAGTCCCAGCCGGACTGTGAATCGGCAGTCAGAAGGAAGATAAGGTTATTTCGAAAATAAACGCGCGGCACACTTCTTTTTGATATGAATCGCCATGGTCGATTGAGACCAAATTTGAACAGGAGTGTGAAGCAGGCAAATATGAGAGCACACTATTGCTGGTGAAGAATGCAGGAAGGGGGAGAAAACATCCAAACAAAGCGGCTCGAAACCCGGGAAATTGCGGAAAGATCAACAACGTACGCTCTTTAACTCGCGCTTCGAATTCTCTGTGCTCGAGCAGCCTCTTCCTGTAGTCGGCCAAAGCCTTTTCGCGGCGCTCGTCGACGTTGCTCATCTCGTTTTTCCTTGAATTTATTTTTGTTACACGCAAACACCTTCCAATTGCTAAAGCGGACTCGTTACACCATTTCAACTGGTAGTGGTGCGTTCTACAGATACGCATTATCTCCAGGTTGTTCTTTACTATCGAAACGTTGGGTAGCACGAAATCATCCCCTGCACTTGGACAGTGCTCCCAACCGCATCGTTTGAAACTTGAAGTTGATCCATACTGACCGAAGTTGCGTCGTCATTAGATGGCATATTGGAAAGTTACTGACTGGAACAGTGTTTTCTTTTTGTTTTTCAAACTTCAAATGGCGCCTGCCGCCACACCTTCAGCGGAGAGCGGCGATGGGCGCGAGTTGCTGCTGGACGCGGGCGCCACATCCGCCGACTGCTCCGACATGCATGTCGCTCGTGTCGGTGGCCCCTTGCCTACCTCCCTCCGCCGCCTCGACCTGTCCGCAAATGCCATCGACGACGCCGGCCTCACCCCCGCCAGTCTGTCCGCGTGTACAAACCTCACATGGCTAGATCTACGCGCCAACAAGCTGTCATCCTTGGCGCCTGTATCCCACACACCCGGGCTGCAAGTGCTGAATGCCGGCTCCAACATGATCGCCTCAATCTCGTCAGTAGCCACCTTGCCGTCTCTACGCGCTCTGATAATCAACAACAATTGCATCACTGTATTGCCTGATCTCTCGCCGCTTGTGAACCTGAATACACTTGTTCTTTCGCACAACAAACTCGCCTTGCTGCCAAAACCGTTCCCTCGGCTCCGTGCTCTCAAAAAGCTATCATTGTCAAACAATTTACTCACGGAATATCCGCTGTTTACCATACCACCGCCACCTATTGCTGAACTGCGACTTGCGCATAACAGTATCTCTTCTCTTCCGACCAAGCAACACAAGACTTCGGCCTCTGCATCGTTTTGTCTGCCACAACTGTGTTTGTTGGATTTGGGCTCCAACCTTATTGGCAGCTTGAACAATATTACAAACGCTGTGGGACTGGAAATAGTTGCGAGGAAAGATTCTCTTGTCAATCTTACATTCAAAGGAAACCCGGCTGCTTCTGTTGACAATGTTGCGTCCGCAGATTCGAATTACAAAAATGCTATTTTAGCATCAGCTGGTGCAAGACTGAAAGTATTGGATGGAGTTCGATTTGATGAAAAGTTCCTTCAGCGAAAGGAAAAGAGGAAGGAAGTAAAAGAAGACGCGTCTCCCAAGATTTCTACGAAGCCAGTATCTCGCAAAATAGACAAGAAATCAGAGAAATCTAAACTAAGCGACCAAAATATCGTAAAGCGAAGAAAGGAGAAGGATGATGCAGCTACGCAAGCCGCTTCAAAGTCGCGAAATGTTTCAAAGAAAGATGGAACTCTGCAGAGTTCTCGAAATGAATTTGCACCCCCGAAGAATCAACAATCTTCAAGCAAATTTTCGCACCAGGGGGTCAAGCGAAAGCTCTCGTCAACAGAAGAAGTTACGATTCCTCGCAAGAAGGTTTCGGAAAAAGATGAATTTTTCATGAGCTCTTTCAAGCAGCCTGATATGCAGCCGAAACAGAAAGCAGTTTCCGAGATTGGATTAGATAAATCTGAATTAAGTGGTGAAAGGCCGGTACCACTGCCCGCGGCAGGCCACGACCGCGAAAAGAGGTCGGGGGTTGTCGCAATTATCGACAAGACAAAGAATAACAGGCATTCTGCCAACATCGCCCCACCAGATGTGCTGGAAAAGTATCTTTTGGGTGATGGCGAGGATCTCGCTGGCGCAGGCGGCTGGGATTAAACAGAAATAAACAAAAAACAAAAATTATGACTGATGGCCAACCTTGTGCAATGTGCGTGGTGTTCTTGTTGGTTTTCCGTAGTGACGTTGCTGTCCAGCTGCAACAACGCACCGCATCGATATTGTTGCCCACGCTGTGCTATTCTGTATTGTTCTCTGAAGTGCTACAGGGATACTGGGCACCGAAGCTGTTCCGAAGCCTTCAGCAAAGACTCACTTCGAGATCATTTACAAGCCCAAAAGCAATCTCCCGCTCCACAAGAGGCCTTTTACTTTGGAGAGGAAGCTCTGCGACCGACACCGGATGGTGCGGAACGAAATGAAATGCTGCAGTTACTACAGCGCATGAACGAGGAGAGACTAATGGATGAAGAACAAATGTTCGGCGAAGATGCGCATTCATTGCTCGCAGCAAGGCTAGAAGGTTTAGAGATTGGTGAGATTCTTCGTTGAAGTGAGAAACTAAAAGCGCTCAGAATCTCTCAGCCAGGACGAACTCCTTGCGTTTCTGCCAGAGAGCCATCGCGTGGAATTTGAGTCGTTGATTTCTTCCGATGAATACTCTGCCCACGAACTGATATCTAATGCCATCGCAAGGCCATGGTGGTCCTCCCAAATCGGCCCAGAAAAAATTCCGACACTGCTAGCCCCAAATCTGCTTGTTCCAGTTTCTGCCCTCCGTTCAGGCCCACTGCACCCGTCCGTTCCACTAAACACTGCTGAAATTATCTGCGCATATGTCATTGCGTGGCGTGCTTTCAACGGCGAAATCGCGTGCGATGCAGGTTGTGACGCGGTCTGCCAACTTTCTCGTGTTCTTGCAAATTCACCGCGCAAGAATGATGATCTTGGTCCGAATTTCAATGGTTGGACAAGTGCTGTAGATATTTTGGCCAATGTTTTTGCTGTGTCCCGTGTTCTGGATTTGGTTTGGTTTTTTTTTTTTTTTTTTTTTGTAGTTTTTGACACATCCACCTCAGGTTCCAGAAAAAGTTGGTGCATCCAATTTCTGTAATCAAATTGTAAAGGACGTTATTGACATATTTTCTGTCCGCGCGAAGCTGGTGGGGGCCTTATCGGACCTCCACAACTCATTAATGACAGTAGAAACCACAAAAGTTGAAAAATCTCAAAAACTTAAAATACGTCGAATATCGCAGAAAGTTATATTTTACGTTTGCTTTGCTAATGACGAGAGTTTATCAACGGAGGAGGTTCTGGATGGCATGACTCAGAGCTTTAAAAGTTCTCTCGTCGTCTCGAATGAATCTGTCGCATATGGGTCAGAATTGAGAAAGAAAGTTCTGAAAACAATGAAAGCAAATGCAGGAGAACTTGTTGTGGAAATATAGCAAAAGACGTTTCGTGATTCATGCAGGGTCGCATTTATTTTTGAGTTAACGCCCGACGATTCGATATATCCACCACATTTCCATGTTGATGAAGTTATTTCAGAAAAGGGTCCGCTTTCAAGTGAATTGGAGTTTCCCCGGCCGGCGTTTCCGGAATAGTTTTCGTGAGTCCCTATTTTTGATCGGTCATGAATTCCCCAATCCAACGAACCTACCAGTTTCTTAAAAACACAGTCATTGAATGTCTTCTCTTGAGATCTGCATTGCCACAAGTGATGGTTCTTCATATCCAGACATTCCCAATGTTGCCTCCATTCATCTTCGCAATTCGCCTTTAGTTTGTTGATTCTGTGTCAAAAAAGAAAACACATTCAAGTTTGACGCATAATTCGGGATAATCGCTAACAAATCGATTGCGCATCTGGTAACTCTGCGTCCCTCTTTCAAACACTTTTCTGGGTCGCCGTTTTCATTCCTGCATAAAACGAAGTCTTCGCTATAGGGCCTTTAAACGTGTTAAGTTAAAGTTCTTCGCAAAAAAAAAAAAAAAAAAAAAGGGAGAGGGAGAGGGAGAAAGGAGCAACAGAGTGTTGTTAAATTATCATTATCCGTACGATGCCTTCCGCATCGACAACCAGTTCATACATCAACCACCAAATCTCCATGCCAAAAACAGGCCGATATGCGAAAAAAGACAATGAAGAGACTGCGCTACAGGAGGAGAGAATTGAAAGGTACTTACTTGCAATACTGGGCAAAATGAAAAGCCATCGATTCTAAAGGAGCCGACGTCAGACCTACTTCATCGACATCCGGAATGGACTCCGGCATCGGGGTCTTGTCGACCCACAGGCCCCGGACAAAGGTGCCTGAAGCAACGAGGAAAGTCAGACAAACGAAAAACCAAGTCAAAAAGGCAGGGTGCGGCAAAAGACGAGGTTCACAGCAGCAACTGCCGCTGACACGTACGCACGGACGCACGGACGTACGTACGCAGGCACACGCGCTCCATCTTCAGCATGGGAGGGGCGGTACCCGGAACGTACCTTCTCTGCTGCTCATTTCTGCAGTGAATTCCGCGCGATGTCTCGAAGTCTGGCACTAGCTGTTGCAGCTGTCTCGGCCTCAGCTGCGGCCATGGCCTTAGCCCGCGGTCGTTGCACCCGTCTTGGTAGTTGGCGCGGTGTCGTTCACTGTGATGATGGTCGGCAACCGCAGCCCGTTCCCAACTCGGCAGCAAAACAGCGACAGCTCGCTTCCTTTTCGTCGCCGAGTTTCCAGGGAACTCCTGTTGCTGCCACTCTGCTGATGCATCAAGCCTCGCGCCCGTTCGAGGAGCACTTCCGGGATGTCCTGGAGATGAGCCCCGTTTTCGTCCTGCCCGATGCCCTGCCCGACGCCGATTCTTACGCAAAGAATTATGCCCAACGACAGCAAGAGCAATCTGAAAAGGAGACTACTGTCGATGGTTCAGAATTGTCTTCAAACGAATTTGGCTATGTTGAAACCGGCGCGTTTATGGGCTCGTGGGCGACAGGAGTTGAAGTCAAAGTTCCGGTTTTCGAAAAGCTATCGGCTAATGAGGATGCGCGGTACGATATCGATCGCTGATCGTTTTCAACTTTCATGATATACTTACGCAAAACTTGCTTTGCAGACTTGGTAACGCAGGGATACGAAAAAAGCCCGTTGGTGCCTTGATCATGAAAGGAAAATGTACGTATGGTTGCGCGGTTGTTCAACTGGTCAAACTACAAGTCCTGAAGCTTGACGGAACTTGCGTGTGGGAAAAAGATTTCTGAAACCCAGCCTTTATTTACTTTGTACGTGCAACGATGCATTTTTGACCAAATCAGTGTCAAAGAGTTCTGCGAACAAAGCTTTTCACGCACGAACTGAAAACAATAAAACTCAAAGACAAAACAAGATTACCAATGAATTGTTCATTCAGGATCCTCACTTTCGGTCCGGCGTATCTGGAACGATTAACTATTTCAGTCATATTCCGAACGTTAGCAGCAGACCTTCGATATTCTTCGAAAATACTTGTGAGATTCCATCGTTGCAGCTTCCGTAAACATCCAATCACCGTTCCAGTCCGATGGCGGCCAAGGTTGCACATAACCATTAGAGGATAATTCTTTTTGTCCAAGATAAGCTCCAGAGACTCGAGGACTACCTGTCCGGGGGATGAGGACTAACAAACGAGATAAGAGACAACTTCTTCGGATATCGGATCCCAAGCATTAGCAGAAGCATTCAGCAGGCCCAAGTGATGAAACTCTATTTCTTGATCGTCGACGAAGTTCAAGCTTGATGGTGTAATGTTTTGTAGGTCAAACTGTGCAAAAACAGAGCAAACAAAACTAACAATCGTTGGTTCGGCTCTTCCGGGGCCAGAAAAATTACAGTCTTAAGCTTAAGCCGTTCGAGGAAGGGAAAATTCAATTCATTTGGTTGTCCTGGCGATTTGAGGGTTTGCGGATGGTCCAACCGCATCATACGAACCGGATCTGTATAGATCTTCCTGCAATGACCAAGTTAATAAGAGGCGGACTGCAAACACAGCTTGCCCACTTCAACGCATCCAAAGTTAATTGGGGGAATGGCGGTGTTGGCCGAGGTCATCAATTTACAAATCAACAAAAGAACCAACGTTGAACAGGAAAAGCCCCAGTGTATAAAACACGAGCATCAAAAGAAGATGCATTTATCATACAATTAGGAAACTGCAATTCGCAACTCAACAAAACAACATCATTCCTTCGGCAGTTGCCAACTTTACAACATTTCTGTTAATTTCATAGTATATGACAATTATAATAGATGCAGTTTACTCAGATATTTTCCCTTTCCTTCTCAGGCATGTTTGCTGGAAGACGCCAAGGGCAGGTAAAAAATGGCACTGTAGTGGAATTTGGGCATCTGAGGTCAATGAGCCACACTATCAAAAATGGCAAAGGGCAGCCGCATGTTATCCCTTAGGCAATGGACTCACATGCATGGAATGTTCTGTGCAATATCGACTTATCATGTTCAATTAAGGTTTTCCCAACTCTGACTCTGAGATGAAGGCCAAACTTTAAAAAATAAATATAAATTTATGTCTCCTTTGACCCTTCGCCTCAAAAGAAACAAGCAGACGTACTTTGTCACTGCGGACTCCACAGATTCCGTCTCCGTTCTGAAGGGGAAGTTTTTGCAAATGCTTGGCAAAGGCAAGAACCCGAGAGAAGTGCGATTGCAGGTGGTTGTGGTGCCCAGGCTCGAAGACGGCACGCTCGGCGTTGCATCGGCAACTGGCCGTGCTGCGCAGCAAACGCCTGTATCAAAGCTGCCACAGGCAGCGGCGGGAGGCTCGGTAAATGCAGCGATCCAATACAGTGCGTTGGACGATTCTGCTATTCTCGAACAACTTGGCCTTGTTGATGATGGGGTCGTGTTTTTTACGTTTTGGCTTGGAGATGATTCGGGCGGTGGGTCTTGGGAACAGGTCTCGGTGCCAGAGGTCGAGCCTCTGGATGATGATGATGGTCGCAACTGATTCAACCAGAGCCAAGTCGAATGTCTTATGAATTCTCAATACAACATGCCGTGCAAGTCCATCCTTTTACTACTGACTCTTTTTCGTGGCACGAAGGGTTTCCAGCCTTGCTTTGGCGCGTTGTAAAGCCTCTGTGAGAAACTTGGTTTGTATCAATAGTCTGATTTCCATCAAACCTGATACAGCTTTAGAATTATTTTTGAGAAATTGAGTGGGATCGGTTTCTCGTAAGGTATCGGGAATACTCGAAGCCTGAGCCTGATCCCTGCAGCAGTATTCAACACGAATCGCAAAAAATTCTTACAAACATTTGCTGGTGCGCCACTTTCAGCCTCACATTTACAGTCCCACTGGTTTCTGTCTGAAATCCATATTTGATGAGCTTTGAACCGGTGTGTCCAAAGGGTATGTGGTTGTATGTTATATCGTCAAGTTCTGCAGATCCGCCAACGAGCATGCTTTTCATTTGTGAATAAGAGGACGCAAGCGGTTTCCACGTCGGAACAGAAATGTTGAAGGATCCTTCAAACTATCTTCAGATGGACTAAAGATCAAACGCAAACCAGGCAATTTCGGAATAGTTAAGTATCCATATCCTAGCACGACGCTTCTGTCCCATGAATCCATTGAGCACACCTCAACGAAAATTTTTGGCCAAACGGAGTGGTTGGCTAAAGCGTGTCAACGCAGCTCAGCTTAAGTCGCAAGGTGAAACTCACCACCAACACTTGAAATAAGCTCCACTTCCACAGGAAATGAAAAAAACGCTTCATAAGATCCGTCATGACGGGAAACAGAGGTTGAGCACTGTGTGTAAGCACTCAACAGCGGTAAACTTCCACCCTCAACAGTCCAACCCTCGCATAGATCAATGAGATAGTGGATGTAAATAGTTTTGCTACCACCTATTCCAAACATAGGCCCTCCGTTGAAGCCGAAGCAGCTGAAACTGTGCGCACTGACAATTTCGCACAACACTACCATTCGAAGTCCTGGTGCTGGAGGAGGACGCTGAAAGATCGAAGGTATGCGCGATAATTTTTGGATTTGGCGTCTGTGTTTCCGCATCAAAAATTATCAGAAAAAGCATTTTACTTCTTGTGAAATTCACTGTATATGGTCCACTCAGTTTCTTCATCGGACGGGCTCAGATCTTGGGAAATTAATTGAAGCTGATATTGATATACATCATCGTTTATTTGGAATTGATAGTATGTGCCAATACGTTCGTTCAGACCTGGCTGTTGCAAGATTTTCAATTTTCGTCGAAGTTAAACTAGTTTTTACCGTCATATTGACAAGCCCTCTGTCATAGCATTTTATGGTGCAAAGTCTTTTCTCATAGCCTTTCAAAGCTAAGTCTTCAAGGCCAATATCGATACTTCTCTCTCTGAACAACAATCAAAAGGCGCATTCAAGAATAGTTTCTCACTCTTGAGAGAATAAAAATGCCATGATATGCATTTCCTTGTAGTTTGTATCACAAACGGGCTTGTAAAGATGCTCTGGTCTGTCCGATATAATATCTCGAGTCCTGCTCAAATCTTTCAAATCTCAGAATTGGGCCATCAACGAATAAAGTAAACCATGAAGTTCATTATATCGCATTTGGGGCATCTCAGCCCCTTCATTGGGAAGTCCAAGAGTTAAAACCCTCTTGGCCATTTCAGAAAGTCCTTCCGAACCAGTCGTCATTTGGCGATTAACTTCATCCAGATCGATGTATTTCTCACTGTCGATATGTGTAAAAATAAACATGCCGCCTTGCGAATCGCATTTCGCGTTGAGTAAGTAGTCTCCCAGTTTGCTACCAGGAAACCGTACCTTGGCTCGCAACTTTCATCGTTTGCTCCAAATCCTCATTAGTTTTGTTCTTAGAACTATCTTTTTTGCGGCTGCTAGCTTTTGACTTCAACGCGAGTTCTCTGCATTGAGTTTTTTAAAGATATAACAAGGATTATTCACATATTGCCATACTTTGGACTCCATATTTTTTTTTGCCAACGCACAACGCGAACTTCTGGTTGGGGAAGGGATTCTATTGATTTGGCCCCTGGATTCAGGTCGTTTCTAAGTGTCAAATGAAGTGCTGTATCTTTAAGATGTGAGTCAAAACCGCATGCGTCATCAGATTTGAGCAGAGTACCGTGATTTGTTCGAGAAAGCGGAACGCGTCTATCAGCGACTTTTCTCAGTGTGACCTTGATCTTGAAATTTTCCTGCGTCATATACGGATCTGTTCAGCAATGACTAGTTGAGTCGGCCTCACAAGTTGGTCGATTGTGCGGTAGGATTTGGTGATAGTTGGGTCACAACGGTCCATTTTGCCTGTTTTTTGACTTTTGGAAATGGACAGCCTTACGGACAAAGAAAAAAAGGAAGTCGGTCAGTTCGTGCAAGAGGAACAGCAACGGGCGGCGTTTCAACAGCAAATACATGTTCGTCCTCCACTGCGACATACACCGCCAGCTTTACGACTGATTTCTTGCACAGCAATTCACCGACGTTTGTTGGGATAAGTGTCTGGTCAACTCGAAGGTCAAGAATGGTCTCGATCGATATGATGAAGGCAAGAGAATCACTCGATGATCGTCGATGTGTTGACTTTCTGTTGGCAGCATGTGTTTCCCAGTGTGTAGAACGATTCGTCGACTCCACTAAAGTGATTATTGGAGTGTTCAACCAAGTGGCGAAAGACCGACAATAAATCACCGGCAATCATTACATTAACTTTGTGCCTTTTTGAATTTATTTCTTTCCTTGTGATTGACTATCCTTGCTGTTGCGCATCCCACATCTCAAAATAGATGCCACCTTTTTGCAACAGTTCGTCATGTGTACCCTTTTCTACGATCCTACCCTCCTTCATCACAACTATTTGGTCACAGTCTGCAATTGTCGACAGCCGATGTGCGATGAATATACCGGTTTTTCTCGACAAATGTTCTGAGGAATTCCGGAGATGTGGAGGCGAATTCAGAAAGGCAGCAATGGATCCTTGCACATGAGTTTCTGTTGTTTGGTCCAGGGCTGATGTTGCCTCATCGAAAAGGACAATTGGCGGATTCTTTCGAAATAAATTTTCGTTATGCTTCGTTGAAAAATTACTCTCACCTTTAAAAAAACACGCGACAGTAAAACTCGCTGTTTTTCTCCTCCGCTAATCATCATTCCCCGCTCACCAACCATTGTATCCAGTCCATTCACAAACCGGTTCTTGATTGAATCTGATAACAGTGCCAACTTGGTCGCATTGTCAACTTCTTCAGGTGTCGCGTCAGGACGGCCGTACTGTATATTATGCCGTAGAGTTTGGTTGAATAGCGCAGAATCCTGAGGACAAACTCCGATGGCTTCTCTTAACGAATCCAGCTGTACATGAGAAATATCTTGACCGTCTATCAAAATACGGCCATTCGTGGGGTCCATAAATCTGAACAGCATTTTTAAAATCGTCGATTTGCCACATCCGCTGGGTCCAACAAGCGCGCAAGTGGTTCCAGCAGGAATATGAAGACTGACACCGTTGAGAATGCGGCGAGTACCGTCATATGAAAATTCAACATTCTCCAGTGTGATGCCAGCAATTTCTGGGGAAGCTATAGGGTCTATCAGGCGCAGAGGTGCCGCCCCCTCTTTATCGTAAATTTTTGTTGGAACTTTTTGCAGTTTAAACATTGCGTCCATGTCAATGAGGCTTTGTCGAGTTTCCCGATACACAGTTCCCAGAAAGTTCAACGGAACCGAAATTTGAAATAGAAGTCCGTTCACAAGGACCAAGTCTCCGACAGTCATCGCACCGTCAAGCACTCCTTGAGCTGCCATCCACATCACAATTGTCAGTCCAGTCGATATTATGGCGCCCTGGCCAGCGTTCAAAAATGCCAAAGAGGTTGTTGTTTTGAGAGCGGCAGCTTCGTATTTCGCCAATGCCCTGTCGTACTGCGCCAACTCGAGACTTTCATTGTTGAAATGCTTCACAGTTTCAAAATTCAGCAGAGAGTCGGTTGCCGTTGTCGCAGCTTCATTATCTGCTGCATTCATTCGCCGCCTGTGATATAATTCATCGGCTACGGAAACAGTTGCACCCAAACCAAAGGTCATACCTAAACTGGGTTCTCCAGCTGGTCGTGACGAATGTAAATATCGAGTATATAATCACGGTCCCAAAGGTAACACCAATAAAACCATATCCAAACTGATATCCAAGCATACCACAGACTAATCCGATTTCCAGCGCGGTCGGAAATATGTGGAAAACGAGAGATGACAAAACTTGCGTTATGCCTTTGGTTCCGCGATCAAGAGCACGCACGAGACCTCCAGTCTGCTTTTCGAGGTGAAAGGAAAGGTCAAGACGATGAAGATGGGAGAAGACTTCACGAGAGGCATCGCGCACAGCACTTCAAGTAATTCAGACGCAATGTCAACATGGCACAGAAATTACCGTTGGGCCACAAGACCAAAGACAGCGTTTCTCAATTCTTGAAAAAGAGTGGAAGATAGCCTTGAAGCGCCATAACCAATAAGCATTGCGCCAGCAACAGTTGCAACAGTAACGGTGGTGGGATCGCCAAGAGGCTGCAACGCGGCAGCAACATTCAAGGAATCGACCACTTCTTTGAAGAACACTGGCACGCACACATTGAGCAGCTTTCCGGATACCAGAAGCGAAATGGCTGCTATCACCCGCAGTTTGATTCCAGTTGATCCCTTTTGAGATGAAGGGGGCCACAGAAACGAGGACAATTCCCGGAGAATGCTGACATCCGAGGCCAGGGAATCGCTGTTGGCGCCGGCAGCCGATCGCGCCATCATTGCTTTTGTGAGATTCGATGCAGCCGATGATGTAGACGGAACCGAGGTCGACGATGGAGGAAGAGATGCCATGAGCCGTCGGGGGGTTAGCGTCGAACAGATCCATGTCACTTTGCGAGCAGCCAGGGCGCCACTGACAGAACTCGCGTGCAGCGACCACGGCGATGCCCTCATTGGAAAGGCGCCACGACAACAGAAGGGTCGCAGGCGCTCCATCAGGGCCATATGTGAGGATTTCGAAGAAGTCGTCGGTCACGCCTTTGTCTCGGGCCCGCTGCCCCCCGCACCCCCCACGCTGCCGCCGCCTCCCGCGAACTCTTCGCGGCTTTTGATCCACGCGTACAAACAGCTGCCCATAAGAACCATCCCGACGCTCATCATCCGCGTCGGGGTCACAACATCGTTGAACACCACCACCGCGATGATCGTCTGCAAGCTGTGCATTTTCAGAAAACGATCTTTGGAAGGGATTACTTACACCCCCCGAAATGCAGAGCTGATCATATGCGTCAATGGCGACGTGACTTTGATTTGAAAAAATCCCGCGATATTAATCAGAAATCCGAACACCCCCTGGCATGTCAATGGCATGATGAAATCAAAACTCTGATGGCAAGCGCATACCGTTGTAAATCCCCCAATAACAAGAGCTTGAATTTTCTCCCTTTCGGCCAAGCCATCGGAGTTCCAGAACCCAGCACCAAGGAGTTTTGCAAGATCGCTAAGCTCACCACTCATCCAAACGACGGGGAAAAGCACCAGAAGGGAGATGCAATTGTTGAAGTAAACAAGATCACTAGTTCTCCCACCAACAATCCCAAAACTCGTTTTGATAATGACGGCATGCACGGCGGTCGTGACGCTACTGGCAATTCCCAAAAACAGCCCTGTCCTGGAAACGGTGGTTGTAGAAGTTTCAAAAGTCGTCCCGGCAAGGAAGCCTGCGAAAACTATGGCGCAGCAAATATTTACGGCTGTCGAAATTTTTGCGCGTAACATAATTCGAGAGAACAGTACTGTGAATGGAAGAACAAGCGCACGGGCAATTTGGTAGAACGATGCATCAACATATTGAAGGCAAAGCGTGTTTAAAGTGAGTCCCGTAACGTTGACGAGAATTAGAGGTAACATTGGGTAACAAACATGCGGATCTAGTGGCGGAGGATTGTAAAATCCCAATGCGGATGCGCTCATTAGCAGAAACACAGCCATTAGAATTTGAAGCCATAGAAAGGTTAGAGGAAGCGGAACGGTGTTTAGGACAGCTTTGTTGGCCATTATCATGACTACAGGTACGGAACAAGTCAGAAAAGAAAATCTGTCGAAAACACCAAGTTACCGATCGCAGTGAAAACATAAAACTTTCAAACGTGACTTCAACGTTAAAATAAAAAAGAAACCAAAACGCGACTTACACCAACTGCAAAAATCACTTCTCGCGTAGATCCACTGCGTCGATTCGTTGGACAAAATCTGAATCCAAGTCTGCTGTCCGCCAAACGACCCGATGATCGACCAAATTTGCCATCGTAGTTCACGTTGATGTGCACTGCCTCCCTGTTTGCGAGAACCGTCGCGATAATCCGGTCTTGAAATAATCCGCCAGTGGCTTCTCCTTCTAGGCGACTACTGCTTTTAAGCATTTTTGCTCAAAGTAAAAATTCGTTGGTACTTTATTTCTCCCAACCAAATCTCAAAAAAAACTAGAAGATCACTTTTGGAATTGGCTCAAGTACGCCAAGCGATGCTTGTTGGAATCTGTTGAAGTAATATTACGATTCAACGGCGTCCATTTTGGGTCGTCCCTAAACAATCGCAAAGCTTTCAGAGAGTTTTTGGTGTCCAGCGTGAAACGATGATAAAGCCCTGCAGGCTAAAAAAAATGTCACACCAAGGGACAGCATCAGATGGAATACCAAAATTATCAAGTCTGAGGCGCTTGTCGCAATTCTAATCCATTCGTCTTTGGAATCGCGAACATCAAAGTACCCGGATCCTTCAAGAATGAAACGAATCTCTTCATCCTCGTGGATGTGTTCCTCAAAAAATGTTTTGATTTTTTCGTCGTAATTTGGAAGTGTTTCGCGGCGGATGTTCACCTGGACCGAAGAAAAAGAGAAGAAAAAAAAATAGTAAGAACAAAGCAAATAAAGGAAAACATACAGTGTCTCGGTTCTTGTACCCACGATCCTTGGCAAGCTTCTCAACTTTCTCCATGTATTTTGGATCATTTACATCAATGTGCCAATACAGTACCCCAAGATCAGCGAGTTCGTGAAGGGTTACTGGCTGATTTGGGTTGAATTGGTGCAATTCACGTTGATCCTGTACAGAGGTTCAACTCAGGAAAGTGGAAACTTTGAATTTGAAAAATTCGTACATCATCCGTTGGGTTGAACTTCCAAGCGGAAACTGGGCCAGTAAGTTGCGGGTGCAATCGAAGGAACTGTTCCACATAATTCAAGCGGAATTTATTCGCATCCGTCGACGGAGTTGAGCGATTCAAAGGTGTCCAGACAGGGTCATCCTTGAAAAGACGAAGAGTTTTGATGTAATTGGCAGTGTCAAGGGTGAAGCGGTGGTACATTCCAGCAGGCTGATTGACAGGCTGGTTAGCTTAGGAAATAACAGAGGAGATTACCAAAATGATCATATCGGACGGTTTGGCAGCAATTCGTACCCACTGATCATCTGCGTCACGAACGTCGAAGTAGCCCGACCCTTCAAGGATAAAACGAATCTCTTCATCCTCGTGAATGTGCTCTTCAAAGAAAATTTTAAGTTTCTCGTCGTAGTTCGGTAATGTATCTTTGTGGATTCTGATCTGTTCGATGTGAGAGATCACGAAAAAGCTCACAGAAGTACCTGATCTCTGTTCTTGTACTTCCGCTCAGCACACACGACTTCAACTTTGTCCATGAAATCTGGTGCTGAAACATCAATATTCCAGTAGAGAACTCCCAGTTCTGCGAGTTCCGGAATGGACACAGGTACGTTTGGCGAGAACTGGTGTAACTCTCTCTGGTCCTGCAAACGGAACGGCATGAGTATGCGAATGCTGCCCTAGTAACAATAATACATCGTCGGTTGGATTAAACCGCCATGCTTGAAGGGGACCGGACAGCTGGTTCGGCATGACGGCCATTTTGAGTCTCTTGTTCATCAACAACTTTTGAGATGATTGCGCAACCCTTTTGCCCCAACAAGAATGACAGCCAGTGACGTGTAGTGCGTGGCGTGTGGGTTGGGGACGGCGATGCCATGCCAGCGCCAGTCACAAGGTCTCAGCTTTATCATGGCATGGTCGTTGTCGCAGATGCCGAAGCTTCCATTCGTTCTGGCCTCGCAATCCAATGCTTCCGCAAAACTCCTCCATCGCATCCTCAGTCTGCGACCGGGATGGGGACTGTCGACCGTCGCTCATTGCGAGAAGCGCGCAAGCAGAACATCCGGTTCGACCACAGCTGCCAGCGCTCGCTGTCAACGCTGAGGCACCACCACCGCCACCGCCCGTCCTTCGCCTCCCTGCCGAACTCCTCGAAATAATCCTCGTGGCTTCCGGATCGGCTGCATTTCGCCTGGCCAATTCTTGTCTGTACTTGCGGCGTTTGGCGTAAGCTTAACCAGCCGGCTCCATCAATTCGTTGACCTTTTCGGCAGATTTACTCGACCGACGCACACTCGGATTCTTCTCGCTTCACACTCCATTATATCCGCTTCAGCAAAGATGCTTCTCCCCCCTCTCCCACTCGGTCCTTTCGAAATTGGTCCAAGTGAGGAACGTATCGCGGCATTCCTGCATGACAAGCGTTTGCATGAGGACGACATTATATCCGTATTGGCAATGAAATACACTACTCCCGAATTTCTTGAATTGATTGCCGAAACTGCTGTTTCGCGACGGTGGACACGAGTCTGGTGTCTTCTGTTTCCCACAGTTCAAAAACAACTTTTGCATTTGGAAGGTCGCTCATCGAATGGTCTTTATACTGGTGAAGTTGTGGAAGAAGGAGTCGTGCTGGTTGGATGGGGAGGCGATTCGGGCGAGTCTCCTCAAGCAAGTTCCAAGAAACTGGAGCAAGAAAAAGCAGTCGCGCGATTTCCATCCTACCTTGAACAGCATACTGTAGCTGATATTGGAAGGGGTTTTGTTTACGATTCTAACGGTGACTGCGGCAACGGCAATTTGATTTTGGATGCCATCCATGCCGGCGTCAACGATGCCGATAATGCAATTGTTCAAGCAGCGATGTTCGATCGTGCAGATATGGTCAAATGGCTTCTTTTTCGCGGAATTTTTCTGCCCTCTTCTGCTGCTGTTGCCAACAGCTTCAATTTGGTTTCACTTCCCGGCTTGGCTGCAGCGCTCATATTGGCAGCAAAACATCCGGGAACTCTCTCGACGCTGTCGCTTCTTTTGATGCATCCACTTGTTGACCCAAACGCACATGACGGGTCTCCGTTAGCATGGAGTTGTCGAATGGGCAGTCTCAGTGCTGTGAAATTGCTTATACAGCACGGTGCTGATGCATCTTTAAAACATGGAATGGCTGGCCTATGGGCTGCTGGTAGCATTTTCTTAGTTTTGTGTTTTCTCAAAACCAATACCATTTCAGAGCATGGGCAAACAGAAGTTGTAAAATATCTTGTCAGCAAGGGACTGATAGATATTCATGCACAGGAAGAATATGGCTTACGATGGGCCGTAGCGAGGGGTCATATCGAGACCGTGCGATATCTGTGCAACGCTGGTGCTGCAGTTGATGCAATGGATGGCTTTGCGTTGCGCCACGCCGTTCAGATGGGCCATGAGGAAATAATAGACATTCTGCTTGCAAGCGGGGCGGATGTGCTTATCGCCAGCAGACAGGCAGATGTCCGCGAAGGGGTGTACACAAGCAGCACGGCGCGGCTCGAGGAGAATTCGCTCGTGCTGTGGGCGCTGCGCGCGGGCAACAACTCACTCGCGGACAAGCTGGTGGCGTCTCTGCGCGCGAGCATTGCGCGAAGCCGCGTGTGCGTGGTCGACTTGGAGGAATGAACAAGTTGTTTGTGTGTGCGCCGGCATCGACTGTGGCGCCCACGTCGCCACCAAAAAGAGAAACACGCTGGGCGCCCAATGCTGCTTCCAGGCCACCACCCGCGTGGCGCTGCCGCCGCGCTGTCGCTGCAGCTGCGCCGCCATTTTTGCGTGCCGCTTCCTGTCCGCCGCGCGACTGCGTCTCCGTCATCGAAATTCACCTCTAGTCCCCACTCGCTCGCAAACTTGAACATTCTCTCGACGTCCGTGCGATGGGCCAACAGTGCGTCGAACAAGTCCGCGCACTCGTCCGAAGCGTCGCAAGGCTTCAGCGACGGCGAATTAGTCCGGACCCAGCATAATATCGAGCCCTGGAGCTCCGAACTGCCACGGAACCTCAGCATATACAGCAGACCGCGGCAACGGTTTTTTTCTCTCGGCGAAGAGTCTCTGGATTACGAAGGGAAGTGGCGGTCGCGGCTGAAGCAGTTGAAGCGGGAGTCCATGAACCAGAACTTCAAGGAGAACCGCACCAAGGACCTAGAGGGCAGCCACAAAGTTGTTCTGCTTGCCGTATCGTCCAATGCGTGCATGTTTATCGCGAAATTGTATGCTGCGACCACATCTGGCTCTGCCGCCATGTTTGCCGAGTGAGTTGGGTTGCGAATCATGCTTCTCAATTGTTTTGATTTTTCGAACCAACGCCAGGTCTTTGCATTCTTTGGCAGACATGTTGAATGAGCTTCTTCTTATGTAAGGTTTGGCGTGGACTTGTGAAATTGCTGACGCCAAAAAACAAACCAAAAAACAAAGTGTTGGGATCCGGAGATCCTTGCGAGAACCTGACGTTAATCATCCGTATGGATTTTCATCAGAAAAGACTGCGTGGGCACTGGTTTCCGGGGTTGGTATTTTCTTTTTGGGTGGCGGAGTCAGCATGTACCACGGATTGATGGGGTTACTGAATCCGCACACAATTGGCGATGCGACAATCGGATTTTGGGTTCTGGGGCTCTCGCTATGCTTTGAAGTCGGTGCGTGCCGCCCCCGTCGATTTTTATTGTTCCTTCTGCGCAACTGTCGAATCTCACGTCGCGTCAGTCACAATGTCATATGCGTACAGGCAGATATCGCGGAGTGCTTTGGCTTCGCGCATGTCGTTTTTCGAGTACCTCAAGAAAGGATCGGATCCCGCGTCGGTGCAAATCTTCCTCGAAGACTGTTCGTCGATTATCGGAATCCTCATTGCGTCCGTGTCGCTGAGCCTCGCGAAGCTGCTGGCGATTCCGATGCTTGATTCCATGGGCTCCATTGCGATCGGCGTGCTGCTGGGCACCTTGTCGACGTTTCTTGTCCGGAGAAACATCGGAAGCCTGGTCGAACGCAGCATGGACTCAGACCGGAAGGATTACATTGTTGCCATTTTAGAAGCGGACCCCGTCGTTCGGTAATCGCGATTTCGTGTTCGATTCATCCCCCCTCCCGCTCGCTGATGTTTTGTTTTGACGCTGGAACGCGTCCTTCAGATCCCTTCATGACGTGAAAACGACTCAAATTGGGCCCGACTGGGTGCGATTTAAAGCCGAAGTGCTGTTTGATGGAGACGAAGTGGCGAGACGGTATCTGACGTCGACGTATGCGGAAAACGGGGATCTGGCAAAGGAATTGGCCAAAGTGAAAAGTTTTGAAACCGAGGAGGAGCTGCGCGCGTGGCTGATTGACCATGGGGGCAAAGTAGTCGCGAAACTCGGGACGGAAGTTGACAGAATTGAACTTGAGTTGAAGGTGAGCTGACACCCTGGTTCAATTTCAACAACGACAACAACGACTCGCCCAGAGTAAAGCCCCGGAGGTGAAGCACTGCGACTTGGAAATCCTGTGAACATAATTGCTGTGCGGCGTCCGGCCTTTTTGTGACAACATTTATGGCGGGGGCGGGCGCCACTGAAAGTTTCGTTGGGGCATTTTAGAAAAAACAAAAAAACAAACAATTCCGCCGCATGGATTCTTTCCTCCCTGGTAAGACATGGGCGCCCCCGCCGCCCCGCCTCCGCACGGTGCCGGCGCCGCGAGACCACTCGAGCTGACCCATCGTGATGCAAACAAACAGGCGCGGCCAGCTTGGTGGATTGCGTCGACAGTTGAGCGTTGCTGCCTTCGACGGCCCCGGAAGTCGATAACAGCTTTCCAGAGAAACTGCTCGTGATTCTGCGCGATGGACGAAAGCTCATCGGATACCTCCGCACGTACGATCAGTTCGGTGCGTCGCTCGTGTCCATGCTGCTTCAACTAAAACGCAAAAAAAAACAAACAAACAAAACAACAATATACACGCCCGCATATGCCACACGCACGCTCTTCACGTCGATGTATATCGAACCCGGCCGCCAGCAAATCTTGTTCTGCAGGATACCATGGAGCGAATGTACCACTCGGACACGTACGGCGAAGAGTACCGCGGCATGTTCGTTGTGCGCGGCGAGAACGTGGTCCTGCTGGGAGAGCTGGTGACTGACAAATCCCCTTCCCCATCCGCCGCCCCAAAAATGTCTGGTTTTTCGTCTCTCTGGTTTTTTGTTCGACATCAATTTATTTATTTATTTTTCTTTTCCGTTTGTTATTTTTTATTTATTTATTTATCTATTTAAGGACGAAGAAAAGGAGGCCAGACATCTGACGTCGCTGCGCGAGGTGCCCTCGGCGGAAATCAACGCGGTGCTGAAGGCGGAAGCAGACGCGCGGAAGAAGGCGGACCTTGCGATAGGGAAGATACTGCACGCGCGGGGATTTTGCGTCGACTTTGCAGAAACAGACCATTACTAATATACATGCACTGTGTGTTTGGGAGCCTCGTGTTTCTTGTACATATTCGGCAAAAACCAAAGAAAAAAAAAAGAACAAACAGAAACGCGAAAATTGCCCATCAAATTTGAGGTAAGGAGTACCCTCCAGTTTGTGCTTTTTAATTTCTCTCAACCCGAGTCCACATCGACACGAAAAAAGAAGAAAAAAAAAAGTATAAAAATAAAAACCCACACTTCCGTGACTTATTTCAACAATAATTTGCTGCATTTCCGATTTTGTAGGTGCCTCAGTAGGGCATCGCTTCGACTGAACACGAATCCACATCCCTCGCAAACACAAGACTTGCTGCGCTCCTGATGAAGCTGGGCATGCCTTTGCAGATCTTGCTTGCGTCTGAATGACTTCTCGCAATGCTCACAGACGAAAAGTGGGCTGTCTGCGGCATGCAGCCGTTCGTGCGCGCGTACGCCCCCTTTCGTTTTGAATTCGCGGCCGCAAAAGCGGCATAAAAACTCTTTCGCGTCAGTTGCAGTGGAAGAGCATGAAGACGCTTTAGAATCTTCGTCTTCGGAAGCTTCTGCCATCCGAACATCCGTCACCGATGGGCGTCGTGGGAGCAGAATTTTTATTTTGCGCCCTTGCCCTTCATCGCCGGGAATCGAAGGCACATTAGAATTTGTAACTTTTACAGAGATTGGCGATGTCGAAGCGGGAAGTTCGGGGATTTTCGGAATCCTGATGGTGATTTTGGCTGGTGCTAGCAAGTCTGTATTCGGCGGTGTGATTTTGATGATATGTGACGACGATACGTTTTGAAGGCCCGAAGACGATAATTCCACGAGTTCATTACTGCTATTTGAATCTTGAATACCTTTGTCAGGTAGTTCAGAGGTGGGAAGGCTTTGATCTAAGTTTTCGCCAGCAGCTGCACACTGCCCCACGGACAAATCAGTGAAATTTTCCAGTCCCGTGACTGTGGTACTTTCTTCTTCGCGTACACCATCAGTTTTCGGCTCACTCGGA
The DNA here is from genome assembly GCA_027604725.1 of Entophlyctis luteolus. Lineage (NCBI taxonomy): Eukaryota > Fungi > Chytridiomycota > Chytridiomycetes > Chytridiales > Chytriomycetaceae > Entophlyctis > Entophlyctis luteolus. The sequence continues at coordinate 97,665 of JADHYT010000009.1, read as the reverse complement.
GCGAAAACAGATGCGCCATCACTTAAGTCACTCAAAATATCGTCGTCTCCATCGCTAACCAGTGGAGACTTTCCAGGAAGTTTAATTTCTTCGAATTTCGGGATTTTTCGATCGTTCGATACTTCGTCACCATAGCTTCGGATTGCTGGGAGAGATTTTTGTTCGTCATCTTGTTCCCTTTCACTTGAGTCATCATCATACTCGTCATGTTTCCATTGGCGCCCCCCCAGAACTCTCAAAATCATCAAATCATCTCTGGTTATACCCTTATATTTTTTGCTTTTAGAAGGACGTACTTCGGTAGCAGCTTCATCGTTTTCTGGAGTACCGGCGGTCGTCAAGTTGTGATCGTTATAGTTGTCATCATCCTCATCATCATCATCAATGCAATCCCCCCCGTCATTGTCAAAACCGCGAAGACTGCGACCCTCGCAATCAAAACCCCCCAATGCCTTGTCCACGTGCTCCAGAATCCAATGCGAATTCAGGTCCTCTGGTGTTGTTTGGATATTGCAAACAGGGCAGGTGGCCATTTTACGTGATATGCCCAACATACTCTCTTCGTTAATGGTGGAATCCATCAAGATTGTGGGGTGGTATTTCTGAATATAAACGTCGTAATGTGCAGCATAATAGTGAACTTTAAGATTGAATCTAAGATTGAACGCAGCTCCACATTGAATCGATTCATTATTGAAGTTTTCCTGTGGGCGGTCGTATGAACAATCGGATGAGCGCTCGTGCACGAATGGGCAAATATGCTTCTGTAGTCTTGGGTGAGGCTTCGTAAAAGGGCATGCTTTAAGACTAGGCACTGTTGCCTTTAGGTATTTTCGGAGTATGTGAGAATGCAAGTTTCTCTGCTTCAATCGCGATGATTCTACATTGCGCAGTAGCTGCCGCTGGGGCTTGAATGCTTTCGGCAAACTGTTGCGAATAATCCTGGAACCAGTATTCCCTTTCCGCAGTTGACCATTCGTTGAGGAATCCGCCGGTGGAGGAACCTTTTTGACGATTTCGTCAGCGGGTGGAGGGGGGTCCACAGGAAAGATGTAAGGTTCGTATTTCGGTTGCATATTGGTGAATGCAGGATCGCATTCTTCGGCTTTTCCTATTGCAATGCATCTCTGTGTGAAGTGAAATAAGAAAAATATAGTAAGAGTGATGTTGCGAAAAAAAATTTCGGATCACCAACGCACATAACAAGGGCGATACTTTCCACATTTACATCCTTCGGAAACGCAATTTCCGCAAGGTAAACCGGATTTGTGAGGCACAGGATGCGTATTTAACATTTTGATTATTTTCAGGTCTTGCTCCGTTGGAATTTTACGAATGCGAACGCCCAGTTGCTTGCATCCACCAATTGCGGGGTCTGCGTGGTGCAAAATGAAGTGCCTGGATGTATCCCGGATTATGAGAATAACTCGGGG